>VDFB02363381.1:0-203442 GCA_007258455.2 Sequoia sempervirens
TAGAACTTAGGAAGGACTGAAGCAGGGATATTTTTTAGGTTGTCAACTTTATTTTGATGAGAAATGGGGAAAGGAAAGGTTGGTTGGTTAGGTTTGTTTCTATTTTTGTTCTCATTATTCTCATCACCCATGCATGCTTGATGAAGTTCCAAAGAAAATGGGTTCTTAATCAGATTTTGATCTTTAGAGGAGGTCTCAGAACTGTTCAAATCAGGAAATACATCAGCAAAAGGGTGTGGCTCTTCTTATTCTTCACTTGGTAGATTCTAATACTCAACTAGCTGGAATGGATTAGGATCATTAGGAAGTATTCTCCCATAAGCATCTCTTCTCCTTCCTCTATGCATACGGTATCAACTTAGCATTAGCCAGCTCACAAAAAGAATTGGTAAGAGAATAGGGGGTCATTATTTCCTAAATGAGGGCTATACTAAGAACAAATTTAGAAATACTTCAACAAGAAAGAAACTATTAATGACTCCCAATAACTCTCTAGTTTGACACCATCCCCGACAATGGTGCCAAAAATGTTGGCCTCCTACAATGATTTAACAACTAAGCCCATAAAGTTGTGATTCAGAGATTAGACATCTAATCTGAATAGATGTCTTAATCACCATGAAGGTGCATTTAACTTGTCAACCCAGGGATGTAGACTTGAAATGGGTCATTACAGTATGTGCACTAGGAATCCTTAGTAGTCATATTCATCCTACAGCTAAGAAAGATATAATGTTGAAAGTAAATTGCTTAGAAAGAAGTAAAGTAAATGTTGAACATCAACCAACAACTATACTAAGCTGAAGTGCATGATAGAAATGAAAATCTAAGCAAACAAACAGGAAACTACTCTATCTAGTTTGGTTGTAGGAACAATCACAGAATGTAATTCTAGTGGCTATAGGAATAGACACCGCCAAATTATTAACTAATTGTTGAACAAAAAGTAATAACTAATCTAAATGATAGAATGCTCACCAAGTGGGACCCCTTGAATGAGTATCCAGTTTAAAACAAATGTAAACTCAAATGAGTGAACTTATAACTTCCTTTTATTCATTGGAAAACATGAGTAGAATAGAGTAGCATAATTGTATTACTAAAAAACTAGGAATGCAAAATACAACATCGGATTAAGCAACCTCCTGACAAGGAGCATCTGAGTCTTATTTATATGAAGAAAAGCTACTAACTAACTACCTAGCAAGGTGGTCAACTCCAATAGATTAGGAGGATGCCACTTTAGGGAAAGCATAAAATTTGTAGAGGAGGTTATGCATGCATGGAATCTCGTCAAGCATGTTTTCCTTAATGCATATCTAGCACAACATTAACTCCTATATTTGCTCAAAAAATAATTAAGACCATTTACAAGGCAGTTGCAATCCTTCAATTTGAACTAGGAATTTCCCTCTTGCTGAGAGTTTTCCCTCCATTGACTTTTGAACAATCACCTTGTTGACCTTTATGGGGAATGACTAGTTGGCAGAATCTTCCTCAATTTTGTAGGCTTCTAATTATATCTGCATAACAATATTAGTACACACAACAATTGCATATCTGTAACTACCTTAAAGTAACATTCATTAATCCACATGTAAAATTAACATAGATAGTCCATATAGCATGTCAATGTCATTTAAAGGTTACAAAAATAAGCTTATGCCCAATGTCTATGGTTTTGAGGAAATATAATAAAAAGGTCAATATCCAAGTATCAAATTTTATGACAACTACAACAAATGGATAACAAACTCTGTCAAAATTAAGCCTAAACTAGACTCATCAACTAGTATGTTTGCAAGTTGGTCAGCTATCACTTGTCCCTTTAAGGCTTTTCAGTCCACGTACTCAATGTCATACTCACTTTGGATCATAACCCACTTAGCTAGTCTTCCTGTTAGAGTTGCTTTACTGAGAAGGTATTTCAAAGGATCAATTTTGGCGATTAGTTTTTTCTTGTGATTCAACATGTCGTGTCTTAATTTTTGTGCTGCAAATACCACTGCTAGAAATTCCCGTTCAATAGGACTATAATTCAACTCATATCCGACTAAGGTGCAGTTCATATATTAAATTGCTCATTCCTTTCCATCATTATCATTATGTGCTAGTAATGCTCCTAGTGTTGATGTAGTTGTTATCACATATAGTATCAAATGTCTTCCATCAATCGGAGGCATAAGAAATGGTGGTTTCAATAGGTAATGCTTGATCTTATCAAATGCTTCTTGGCATTTCTTTTTCCAATTTAAGGGAATTCATTTTCATAACAAGTGTTGAAATGGATGGATCTTGTCTACTAGTTGAGCAATGAACCTACAGATTGATTGTAGTCTTCCTTGTAATGTTCTAAATTGACTGATGTTGGTTGGTGGTGTCATGTCAAAGATAGCTTTTACTTTGGTGGGATCAACTTCTATTCCTCTACGAGAGACAATATATCCTAGGAGTTTTTCTGATTGGACCCCGAAAACACTTTTCTTTGGTTTTAGCCTGAGTTGGTACTTTTCCAGTTGTATGAAAATATTTTCCAATACTACTAGGTTACCACTTCATTCTAGAGATTTAGAGAGAAGTTCATCAACATAGTCTTCCATAAGGACATGCATATAATCTCAAAAAATAGTTGGCATGGCTCTCTGATAGGTAGCTCCAAAAATTTTGAGCCCAAATGGCATGACACTCCAACAGAAATTTCCCCAAGTGCATGTGAAAGTTGTCTTTCATTGGTCTTCAATGGAAATCCTTATCTGATTATAACCTAAGAATCTATACATAAGTGATAGAATTATGTAACCAGAAATAAGGTCTACTATGATGTCAATGTTTAGTAAAGGAAAATCATATTTGGGACAAGATTTGTTGAGGTCTCTGAAATATGTACATACTTTGATTTGACCATTTGGTTTTGTGACAGGAATGAGGTTTGATATCCAATCTACATAATCAATTGAGCAAATGAAACCAATAACCAAGAGTTTATTTAATTCGACCTTGACAAGGAGCGCAATCTGTGGGTGCATTTATCTTAACTTCTATTTGTATGGATTAGCATTTGGTAACAGTGGAAAGTGATGTAGAACAACTTCTGGATCCAATCTAGGAATGTCAGCATATGACCATGTGAAATTGACTTCTCTCTCTGGAAAGAATGTTATAAACTCGGGCCTTTCCTTGATGATCAAGGATGCTTCTAACTATATGATTTTGGAATTGTCTTGTGTACTGTTGATGATGTTTTATGCACAACAACTCAAACAGAATATAATATCCTATCTCTCTTGAAAGGTAAATCTCTATCGGAAAACCTCAAGAGATAACATCAAGGTCTATAATGTCAAGTCTTGACAATGCATAAAAAACTCAGTGATAAATGTGAAAATGTTGGTAATCACAATGGGACCTTACTACAAGCAAAAATACTGAATCTCCAATTTATCAGATCTAGCAATATAATGATACTTCAATCCTAAATTTAACCTGGATGATAAAGAAATAACAAAAGATATAAGGTTTCACAGAGATTTCTAGATTTAACACTAAACCTAAGATTAACAATGCAAATGACACACTTGAAATGGACCAATCCCTCAAAACTGATTTCTACTCAACCTAGATGGATGTGCAATCTTATAGAAACAATGCAATCTTCTAAGGTGTTAGGATTTTCAAATCATGAACATCCATTCAAACAACCCTATTGCAATTGAAATGAATAAACCCTCACAATTGAACTAAGCACAATGAATATAAAGTCCAAGCTAACTTTGCAAAGCAACTAACAATCAGTTGGTTGTGAAAAGTATGGACCAAGGATTACTGCAATATTTAAAATATTAAACAATAAACATCATTAAATCAAATCTAATTCTAAAGTATCAACTTTCCTCAAAGAAATTCTAAAGATAGAATAGCAAGAACCATGCAAGATAAGATGAACACAACTATGGAACCAAATCACAATGTCATTACTTGCATCAAATTATCCAATGTAGCAACAATTCCAGCTTTCTGTCACAATATTTTCTTGAGAACAACTACTTGCTAACTCTTTCTCTACTTCATTCTCTTTTACACTAGCTATCTCTCTATTCATTTATGTCTATTCTTAACCCTTACAAATGATACAAAACACCATATTAATAGAAAACCCCCAAAACATGTCAGCCTATTTAGGGTTTTACAATAATAATTAGCCACAAGTCGGCCAAGAGAAATTCAAAATGAGATAAAATATGCATTAAATGCATGAATTTCATCCAGGTCAGCCTGGGATCCCCAATGCAGCTTGGACCAATGCATGTCAAAATAATAGAAAAGCACAAATCATGATGTAGCCCATCATTAACTACCTTCCCCCTTGTCTTTATTCTGATCCAGCATTTCATGCACCTTAAAAAGTACCCTATCCAAGTTGGCCACAGGTGGTAAAGGAAAAACCTTAAGTCAACTCTCAATTGATGTAATTTCTTCCTTGGATTGTTTCACCGACTTATCCAACTCCACCTTATAAGTTAGGTATTTATCAATGACAACAATGTAGGTGGCCGCATCATCTAACTGGTGCTCAGTAATAGAATCATCAGTGACTAGAGCATAAACATCATGCCACCACTTTCTCAACTGTTCTAAGCTCAAATATTTAGGCACAATATTCCTTCTCCCTGTCATAATCTCAAAGAACACAATGCAACCACTATAGACACCAGTTAGGGTATCATCAATTTGCCTCCTCTACTTGTATATCTTTTTTAGAGCCTTTTTCCTAATTTGCAATGCCTCAAACCACTCCCAAGGTTCAACAGCTCTGGAGGAAGGGAGAATTTCATCACTTATAATCTTGTCCCTGGTGTACTCCATGATAGTTTTCATTTTCTGCAACAGGAGATTTGTATCTTCTTTGTCTTGAGCTTGTACTTATTTCAACCAATAAATTGCTCTCATAGAATCCTTTCCAGATGACAGAATATCCCTAATAGCATCATTTCCTTTATTTCACACCCCTTTCATCCAATTTGCAGTAGCAAGAGTGGAAGCCTTCATCCTCTCAAGTTCAGTGATAGTTTTCTTGGGTAAGGGATTTGCAGCAGAGGCCGAGGGGTTGATAGATTGCAAGGGCTTCATCAGATCCTCCAAGCATTTCCTGAGTTTTTCATTTTCCTTCTTCAGCTCCTGCTTGGTTTTAATTTCTTTCCTCAATCTCCCCATGATAACTATATTAGAACCTTGATAATCTTCAATGTCCTGCTCAACGAAAGTGGGCCCTAAATTGAAAGTCTGTACATTATAATCTTTTGCAGTTACCTCATCTCTATTCTTATCTGGAGCAGGAGTTGCAATGTGAACAACTCTATTACTCGCCTCATCCCTTTCAATCCTTGAAATGACCTTGGCCTTCTTTTTACCTTTATCCTTTCCAATCTTGGCCAGCAAATCATCCTAGTTAGGTGGAGTATCCTCCACAACAACCTGCTTTCTCTTTATTTCCTTGTCCAACCAATCCAAAGTAGTGGACTCTAACTGCACCTTACCCTGTTTCCCTTCCTCCCGTTGATCTTTAGGTGCTTCCTCATTCAAACTCTACTTCTCAAGAGTTTCATCTTTCTTACTCACCTTTTCTTCAACATGTTCCTCCTTGTGCTCAGGTCATGGAATCTTTTGTGCTTCTCCCTCTCTTTGAGGTGATTTTTCCACTTCAATTCTGACAGGTGAAACTCCATACGCAATCAAAGGAGATTGCATCACCTTTTCAACTTCTACTTCTGCACTGTAAAGGTCACCCTCATGAAATTCTTCTCCTTCTATGTCTGGATGATCTTCAACCTCTTTGGATTCACTTGGTACACTTTGAGCCTCATGAAAAGAAGGAACATCATCATGTTGCTCATTATGAGAAGTAACTGGAGGAGGAGGATCTACCTTGGGCACACTATCCTTGGGAGAAGGAGTCCTTGACCTACTTGTATATACCCATGACTTTTCCTCTGAAATCTCTACATTTACCACAGGTGGAGAAACTCCTTCCTCTCCCACCTTGAAGCTTGCCTTTTGTGATAATCTCACAATTCTCCTCTTTTTAGGTATAGGAACATCAGCCTCAGGAATCTGCTTCTCAATTTCTTTCTATTCAGACTTCTTAGTCCTTGACCTTTTCTTAGCAATTGGTTTTCTCTGTTTTTCTATTTCTTGAACTCCCTCCTCCTGAAAACCTTTTATCTTGATTTTAAAATGGGAATCCATCTTACCTTTTCCCTTAAGATCCTGCTCAGTTGACTCCTCAGAAGTGGAATGAGGGTCCAAATCTCCCATCAGATCGTAGGTGCATTGTACACCTTCATTTTCCAACTCCCACAGTTTATGCCTTAGCCACATTCTAGTAAACTTGGTGACTGGATCCATCAACTTTTTTAGTTTTGTATTTTCTTCCTCTAGCCAATCCACATCACCAATTGGCCTATCCTTAATTACCTCATAAGCATGGCCTTGAATCAAATCCCCATCATCTTCAATTTGATTAGGAACTTCCTTCACATTATATAAACAAACTGACTCAACTAGAAGGTGAGAAAACTTCTTCTTCCTTACCTCATATCCATCACTACAATTGGCCCAGTAGTCTTCCAGATCAACCTTGTGACTATACTCTCTACTGGCCTTCTTTTGGGCTTCACCTGTTATATCAAATCTAGACCTCTTGGAATGAAAAGATAAACCAAGGGTACTCATCTCCTCTTCTAAATCTTGGGCTCAAATTATGGAAAGGCAAGCCTCTCCAATACCTATTCTCAAAGGGAAATCTCCACCAAAACCAGTTTTATGTTTATCCCTTTTGACAATAGCATCAAAATCACATATCTGTCTAGTGACCTCCAAAAGTATGATATTATCAGTGGGATACCTTGGAAGCCTATATGGAGCCCTCTGACAGCCATCAACCCAGATGTATGAGAAGGTTGGGAATTGAATGAACCAAGCATCATATTTCCTAATTAACTCCTTGACTTGGTCAGAAATCCTCATGTGTTCTAAACCCTACAGCAACCTGGTGATAGGCATGGTGAATGCATCATTTACACTCCTTTAACTCAAGCTTCCTAAATGCAATTGAGGGTACACCTCATAAATAATATCCAAAATAATACATCCTTGGTACTTAATCCCTTGTATGGATGAAATCTTGCAAGCGCATAGACTAAGTACGAGGTCATTGTGAAGGTCTTCGTTTGCAGTACATTGGTCAATTGCTCATTAATCACCCTGCTAATGACACCTACCCAATGATAGTCATTCTTTTCTTGTTCCATCCTCACAATAACATGACACATCCAATTCTCAAACATACTAGCATTTTTCAATCCAAGCACCCTGCTAAGAAGAGTGATGGCGTCATAATACTCCTTGAATTTTTCCCTGAATAACTGTTTAGGCAGTTCGGAATAATGATACTTAAGCCTCTCCAGCTAGGAATTGATAAGCTGCTGACATTTAATAGTCTATTCCTCATAGTACACCTGAGCCACCTTCATGTTGAATGCCACCACATAAGACCTATTTGGCATATCAAAATTTTAAGCAATGGAGATAGGATTCAAGTTCACCACAATCCTCCCTTGAGGACCAATTATTCTCTGTGTATCATTGTCATAATTCCTGGCACACACAAGGACCAACTCATAACACTGCACCATGGAAGGGAAAGTAGCTACATGTGCCAATCCTGATTCTAACATCCTCTTAGCCACCAGAGGAAGATCTTGTGCTGACATTCTGCCCTTGAACTCTTCATAGTCCCATAGTCCAACGTTCGTGTTTGTTCCCTCTGACCAGACAGAAGTAATCTTACTATCTAGAATCTTTCTCTTGATGTCAATCTTAATTCTTTCTACTTCAGACACTGAGGATCCCTCCATGTCACCCTTAGCCTTTCTAGCTGCTACCTTGCTCGATTCAGCCTATACTTGACAAACAAACCATAATAAAAACCACAAGAAACTAATGTTAATTCATCAAGGGCATCATTAAAATGAGTCCCACATAAGCAAGGTGTCATTAAATCTCAATTAAAATAATCATATTAAAGTTCGGGTTTCAAGGCCATCCACAGAATCCAAGCCAAGGAGATATTTCAGAGAATTCCAGGCTAGATGGATTCCAGCGGAATGAACAAGAAAACACCAATCGACAACTCAATACGATCATTATTAATCAATAAATAGCATGTGAGACTTCAAAATAGCATAAATAAATCATAAAATGCATAGTCATCCATTAACACATCATGTTATTTCATATTCCTTCATATTCCATCAGATTCCAAGAAAATCTGCCAGAGACAGATTTCTGCGAAGGGGGAGCCACTTTGCAGATTTCAAAAAAAAAAAAAAGGGAGCCAGGGACTTCGGGAAAATCCACACCCGAAGGAAATCTGCGGATAAGGTAAACTCTGAAAGTATGCAGATTTTGGGAAAATGAAGGAGATCGGGAAAATCCGCCAGAGAGAAAATCCCAAACTGAGGACAAAACCCAAACTTTGACACTAAATCAAGTTTTTTCCCAGACTAATGGATCGATCATACATTTCGAGAATCTAGGCCTGAGACAAGTTTGATATGGGCCTTCTAAAGGTTTTCTTATAATTCTAGGCCAATTCGAAAGCATACTAAAGAGGTGATGCCCTAAATCAAACTCTACAAATCTTCCATTAACGCATAGGCAAGTTCAGGATTCAGGCATTTCAACTACTAAGTGACTAATAGGGGAAATCGTGACTCTCAAGCAAGAATCCTCATAATGAAAAGAAACAAACAAGCTCAAAAATTACTTGGGAGACCATAAATCAAACAATGTTATGCAACCCTAGCCACAAAAATGTTCAAATAATGCAGAGAATTAAACCCCAAGTAAACCGACAACGCCAAAGCAATGCTAATCATTCATCAATTAAAAGCAGGGAAATTGAATACATACCATTTGACGCAGCATAAATCGAATGAGGTAGCAAATACCAATTTAATGGTGCCTAGCGAAGACAACAATAGAATTGCTCAAGAAATCACCACTTAAATCAAACAATTCACCAACTCAACGCACTAAATCAAGTTGAATAACAAAAGAAAGCACTCCATAGCTCAATCAATGATAAACAACAAAGCATAATGGCACCAAAAGACCTCAAAGATCGGTTAAATACATCGTTCAAAGCTCATACAGATGACATTTAATGTAGTCGACAAGATAGCCAGGAAAATCTGGGAACTCGACGACAGGACAGAATCCAGAAAAATCTGGACGATGTGGAATTCCGTGAAGAACGAAAATCTTTGAACCATAGCATTCAGTCAGAATCTAAGCAGGATCCGAGAAAATCCGGTTGGGGTGGAAAGTCCCGAACTTCAGTGAAAACCCGAACTTAGCTCAAAACTAAAGATCTTCAATGAATAACTTAGGAAAATCACTTAGGCAATCAAAATAAACATTTAAGAACATTCCAAAGCAAGATAAAACCTCAAAATGAAAGGGCCAAGACATCGAAACCAAAGCGAAAGGGGGTCCCTACTTTCAGCAAGGCATGTGTGTGAAAACCGCACAACATGTACCAATGTTTACTTCTTTTTTTTCTTCTATAAGCAATGATGATCTCTCTCGGTCTATAGGGAGACAGCCCAATCCTCTATCCTCAGGCACCTCAGAGAGGTTTTCACCTTCGGATATGTCCTTTATTTTTACTTTTTCACAGTTATGAGGCACCTTTCGATTTTCACCTAAAGACCTATTATTTATATTTTTTCTTTTTTCAGTTTCAATTTTGTGACTAGAGGATAGGACAGCCTCGCCAAAGTATGTTGCATAATTGAGTTCTATAGAAAATCTAGCCTTATGATCCCCACTCAATATTCCCTCACGAAGTCCCATGAACTCGGTGATTGCTTCATTGTTCTCGAAAGTGTCCAAACTTGGTGGTTCTTGTTGATCCCAATCTATGAGTTGTGGATAGAAAAGGGGTAAGTTGTCATCGGTATTTTCAAGAGTCATTGTGTAGGAAGATAGGGTAAAGATGTAAGTAGATTCATCAGGTTACCAAGAGGAAGAATCAATGGATTCCCAAAAGTAGTGTCTAATCCACTCTTTTGTCAAAGGTATTTTTGGACAAGGACTTGGTGGGTTTCACGAGGAATTAACAGTAAGAATTTGATCAAATTCCCCAAATATTTTCTCAAGGTCCATGAAAGTATTGGAGGATAGGGAATCTCATTTATATTCATTGGAATTGGCATCCAAATCCCAAGAGTCCTCGTATGTCTTGATATCATTTGAAGCATCAACAAACTCATTTGAAGGTAACCCGATACCCCAAATAGTCACTTTTACTAGTTCAAACCCAAATCCTTGATTTTTAGTAACTTAGGAGGTTGAAAGGTTTCCCACATTCCTTGTTTATTTAGGCCAAGGTTGTTGTGTCCATCATATCCATGTCATTTCATTATTTGGTACCCTTATGGATATTGTTCGATTGCAAATTCCTTAGTTTCAATTTCCTCCTATCTATACAACCATATGATAATGTGATCATCTAAAGATTCTTTGGCAAGTTCTCCCCATTTAGTGAAATTAGTAGGGGGATTATGAATTATTACCTTAGGTTGCACAAGATCCAATTTTTCATATGAATTTTGTGATTTAGGTAACTTTCAAATGAAAAAGAGACTCTTCATGTTATATTCTCCTCATCCTCTGTCTTGGATATGGATCTTAGGTGTGGAAGGTGTGGTGAATGGAATGGATGGTTTGAAAAGGGTAGAAAGTGTAGAGAAGGGGGATTCGCTACTCACAACTTCTCTTCATTCAGAGAGCCTCATGGGGAAAACTACCCTAAACTACCTCAAGGAACAGCGGCAAGAGTTCTAGAATCAGAAAGAGCAAGTCATGAATATTTTCTAGACAAACTGACAAGCTCTCAGGCAAAGGACTACAATGTGGAATATGGACGATAGTGCGGTGCACTGGCATCCCAGAGGCGCGTTGGCATCTCGTACGTACTAGAAGGCTAGTTTATCATAGAAAATGAAAAAGTGGCTACTTCTACTCTAATTGCTAAGAAATATTACAATGTAGGAAAGTAATAGAATTGAAATAAAGTGAAGTAGAAATGATAGAGATAAGGAGAAGAAAGGAAAGAAGATTCTCACAACAATCCAAGTAATGAAGCCTCCAGCTAGTAGATATCTTCAATACCTGTGTCTGTAAGATCTGGAGAAAGTGTTGGGGTTATATAGGGGTTTGCCTTAGTCAAACCCTCATTTTGGTGTTCCCACCTCCACATACAGCAAGATAGAAAGAGAGAGAAGAGAACCAAAATGGAAAAAGCACGTGGTAAAAGCAAAACCTGCTTAGGAGTAGAACCTGCACCACCAAGTATGAGTAATAAAAGAAAACCCCGCTCAGGGAGGAGAACCCGTATCACAAAAGAGGTGATAAAAGAAATCCCCACTCAAGGAGGAAAACATGTATCACAAAGTATGGATGCAATAGGAAGGAGATATGGAATCCCAAGATTCTCATAAGTGTGAGATGAGGGAGATAAAGATGCAAGAGTGAAGATAAGAGAGCTTGAAGTTGTTGTGAAAAAAAGGGAGTTGTGCAAGCAAGAGCAAGATGATAGAATGTTTGAGAGAGAAGTTGGAGTGAAGCTGGAATAAAGCTAGAAGCAAAATAGTGGAGCTAGCAGAAGTTAGAGAGAAAAATGAACTAAAAGAATAGCTTTTAATGAGGGAAAAGAAGCTTCTCCAGCCATTACAAGGATTCTTATGCTATTACCACTGACCAAAGGAGGTGACAAGTGACCAACATGCACAGAAATAGCTATTTGAGTGTTGAAACATTGTAGGACACTAGCGTAGCACGTAGACATCCACGTGGCACGCTAGTGTCCAAACACGTCATGCTACAAAACAACATGAACAAGAAAAGCACAAGGTATGACATAAAGTTGACGTGCAAGGCTAGCTATTGAAAAGGGGTGCTAGAGCATCCTGAGAGGGGAAAAAGGGCTAATGCAGGGGCTAAAATTAGCCTACACATGATGCTAAGGGAGTGGACACTAAATTGGGCGCAAGAATGTATGTGAAATTGCAAGGGGTGCAATTTTTTTACTATACAGATCAGTCAATGTAATTAGATGGAGTGGTGGATGAATTGGAAGGTGAAGCCTCTCAATTGATGGGCACTTGACGTTCAACAGTTCCTTTTAGGTTTGAACAATACTGAAAAGTATCAGGGTCACCTGGAATAGTGATTTCAATGCCATTTTGTTGGAATTTGAGGCATTGGTGGTAGGTGGATGGGATAGCCCTCATGGAATGAATCCATGGGCATCCAAGGAGAAGGTTGTAATATAAATATAGATCCAAGCCATGAAATACTATGTTTTATATTACTGGCATTATTGTTGTTTCCTAAACTAGAGGCTTTACCTTTATCATGGTCTTGCAAGGGAGTCTTGAATATGGTATGATCAGCATTGGTTTTCCCTTGTGAATCTTTGACTAATATGGTTCCATTTTCAATGAGGTCTTTGATGATATTCTTGAGTGTCCAATATCTAGTTGTTTCAAGTGTGCTTTTGTACGGTGGTATTCATAGTATTCGTCATGCTTCCACCAATTAGGTTTGATCAATGAGGGATCATAGTTTTTGGTGTCTGGGAGTGTGATGAAATTAGATTGCAAAATTTGTTTGAGGACTGATTCGATGGGTTCACCCAAAGGGGTGTATGTTCTTTTAGGACGGGGAGGGCCTCTTTGTTTTTGATTGTTTTGGACTATGTTTAGGGTTTGGTTTTGACCTTGTGTCTATGTGTTTGGTGTATTGGATGAATTTGATGAGGAAGTACATTTAAGTTGAATGGTTGGACCTTTGGTTATCAGTTTGGCATCAACAACTCTATCATTTGTGACATTCTTGTTTCGAGACTAGTATTTTTTCTTGTCATTGTTGGGTTTTGGATTTTATTTGTTTACCTTGACTAGTCCCTTTGCAATAAGGCCTTTCTCAATAAGGAAAACTTTCTCAAGAATTTCCTCAAAGGCTATGCAACATTGGATTTCAATTTGACTCATCAATTCTTCATTAAGGTTTTCCACAAAAATGGTAACAAGTTTCCTTTCAGGAATGTGACAAGGAAACTTTCTAACCAAACCTCGCCATCTCTTGTAAAACAAGGTAAGTGATTCCCCTTCTTCTTATTTGGTTGTGCTCAATATTGCAAGGGTGACATCATTTTTAATGTTGAAGTTAAAATGATTGATGAATTTTTTGGCTAGTTCACCCCATGTTTTAATTCCTGGAGGAAGGTGTGCAAACCAATCTAAGGCTAGCCCTATGAGGCTTCATGGGAATAGTCTCATCAAATAGGTAGGGTCATATGAGACTTCCATACATGATGTGTTGAATTCTTGAATGTTTTCTATTGGATCCCCTATCCCCTTATACTTAGGCAAAGGTGGTGTTGTGAAATGATGGGGAAAGGGTGGCATGTATATATTTCTGTCAAATGCAAAGGGGCACAATTATTCCATGGAATAGGTCTTCTTTTTGGTCCTAATTTGCATGTTTTTCATCTATTGTTGGAGGGTCTGGACTTTTTGTATCAAAATTTATGTGAGAGATGGTGTTGCATTGCTTTGTTTTGGTGTCATGATGTTGGTATTGAGGTCATATGTTGGATTTGATAATAAACCAAAAGAAAGCACTCTGCAGCTCAATTGATGATAAACAAAAAAGCATAATGGCACCAAAAGACCTAAAAGATTGGTTAAATACATCATTCAAAGCTTGTACAAATGACATTTAATGTAGTTGACAAGAAAGCCAAGAAAATCTGGGAACCCGATGACAGGATGGAATCTGGAAAAATCTGGACCACGTGGAATTCAGCGAAGAATGAAAATCTATGAACCATAGCATTCAGTCAGAATCTAAGCAGGATCTGGGAAAATCCGGCTGGGGTGGAAAGTCTCGAAATTCAATGAAAACCTAGACTTAGCTCAAAACTAAAGATCTTCAATGAATAACTTAGGGAAATCACTTAAGAAATCAAAATAAACATTTAAGCACATGCCAAAGCAAGATAAAACCTCAAAATGAAAGGGCCAAGACACCGAAACCAAAGCAAAAGGGGGTCCTTGCTTTTAGCGAGGTGTGTGTATGAAAACCGCACAACAAATGGTGACTCTGCTGGGAAATGCTCCAGAGCATTTGATGACGAATAGGAATTGAGAATCCAGAATCTTTGGTTTCTGCCTCACTATCAGACAAACAAACCAAAATGCAAAGATTAAAGAATCAAAACCAAAGGGTAGACCGAACCTTCCATAGACTAAAAATCCAAGTGTGTGCATATGAGTTCATTTCCCTCCTTGAGCTACTGCAGAAACCAAGATTAGTCAAGTTAGGCTATGTAAGTATTCTAACTTCAAAAGCAACCTGGATAGAGCCTCACTGCCAGTCAGGCGTCTATAGCCCCGATAGAGATATTTGGATACTCCTGATAAGTTGAATTCATTCTCTTGATTTTTAATATGTCATTTTATTTTTTGATATTCTTTCTGTGTCAGTTTTCATTTCAACCTGTGAACAATGAAGTTCACACTCAGGGCTAAGAACCACAATGGCACTGAAGCAGAAATAAGAGTTTTCACCTGACAGGACTTCAAAAGGATCCTACAGAAACATCAGGATGCTTAAGATATATGAAAGGTATAAGATTTCAAAATACTTCAAATTCAAATCAAAACTAGTGACCCTTCCTCTATAAATCAAAACATTTAGACTGCTTGATGATAACAAAGACTTCACCCATCCTTTCAAGATACAAGACTAAATTCCACCAATAAAATACTTAAAACAGTCCCAGATAATGATATATTTGCCATGAAGGTGCAACACACCCAGGAGAAAATAGGAAAACCCCCAAACCAAGAGCAGAGAAAAATCAAACCAAACCAAAAGTAAACCTACACTAACCAAAACAAACAAAAGCAAAACAAAAAGGGAAACCTAATCTAACCAAAGAAAAGCAAAAAAAATAAGACAAAAAGGAAACCTAATCTAACTATATACAAGAAAAGAGATGAAAACAACCCAAGACTGGAAATAATGCTTCAAATACTACCCATTGACAGGTAGTGGGATATCCTCTCTAGTGAGAATTTTCAAATGGAAAGCATTATCTCCTAGGATTTCTGAAATTTGGTAAGGGCCAAGCCAAAGTTTATCAAAATTTCCATGCTCCCCCTTATGGTCATGGGCTTTATCCCAGTAAAGAACCAAGTCAGAAATCATAAAAGCTTTTACCTTGGCTCTTTTATCAAACCATCTCTTGACTTACCCCTGATGTTTGGCAAAGTTTTCCAAGGTTTCGTCTCTTTTTTACTCAAGGTGTAACAATTCAGCAAGTCTAGCCTCACGTTTATCTCCCTCATCATAATATTCATTAATGAGCTGAAGGGTGGGAATTTTTAATTGAATAGGAAACACAGGCTCTAATCCATAAACTAGGTGGTAAGGTGATATTCCTATGGAAGTCTTATGTCTTATATGATCTTCCCAAAGAGAAAATTTGAGTTGGGTATGCCAATCCTTCGGATTTCTTTCTAACAGTTTGCGGATAATAGTGAGGAGATTTGTATAGGAAGATTTAGCCAAACCATTACCCTGAGGGTAATAGTTGGATGCAAACTTAATGATAATCCCATGATCAAAATCCCAATTAGAAAACTTCAACAATAAAAATGTAGGACCATTATCACAAACTAAAGACATAGGACATCCAAAATGGTTAATGATACCTAATTCGATGAAATTAATTACCACCTTAGACTTGCATTTCTTGCAAGCAATGGCCTCAGTCCATCTTGTAAAATAATCAGTGACAATAAGGATATACATATGACCTGCAGAGGAAGGCAGGTTGATTGGACCTATGAAGTCCATCCCCCACTGTGCAAAAGGTTTTACCTCAAAGACTGGTTGGAGTGGGAGTGTTGCATACTTCTCTCTCGTTGTCGCAATCTAGCACAAATGACAAGTTATGACATGGTCGTTTTTTTCCTTAAATAGTGTAGGCCAATAGTAACCAGCTCTCAGAATTTGGTTCGCTATAGAAGGTGTTGATCCATGGCCTTTACCATGTCTATCGTGAAACTCCAACATCACTCTTTCAGACTCTGCTTTTCCTAGGCACCTCAAAAAAACATCCTCATTATTTTTATTATATAGCACAGCTCCTTTCAGCATGAAAATGTGGCTCTTTAAGTATAGTGCCCTTCTTTGTATTGCATTAAGATGATTAGGGCATCTATGAGTCAGGAGATAATGAATGATATCACCATACCACTCACCAGGGGAAACATCTTCTTAATTGTAATGTAGAGCCGCAAGATCAGGGCATGTCTCTACCATTGTCCTTGTAAGCCTTTTCTGTCTTACTAGCTTCATAGGTTGAATCTCCATATCATACTCTTGTAACATAGTTACCCACTTGGCTTTGCGCTCTCCTAGCTCATTCTGCATCAATAACAACTTGACTGCAGGATCAGGAACTATTGCAAAGATTTTTTTTTAGAGGATATAATGTCTAAATTTCTTTACAGCTCTAACTAAGGCATAAGCCTGCTTTTCCATGCTTGGGTATCTTAGTTTTGCATCCTTCAATGGTGAACTCATGAATTCTATGGGATGTTCATTTCCTTGATCCAATTTTTGAGTTAACATAGCAACACAAGAGTGATCAAAAGCAAACGAATATATGTAGAATGGATTAGCATAGTTTGGACTCACCAAAATTGGAGCTTCAGCAATAGCCCTTTTTATCTGTGTAAATGCTTCCTTTGATTCTACATTCCATTCAACTTTGGCCTCTTGCTTCAACATCACATTCAGTGGCTTGACTATTTCTGCGAACCCAGTGATGAACTTCCTCACAAAGTTGATCTTACCAAAGAAGAATTTCATTTCTTTCTTACTAGCAGGTGGTGGGATCTTGAGTATAGCCTCTATTTGTTCTAGATCAATTGAAATTCCCTTCTTAGAGAGAACATGCCCCAACAACTTACCCTCTGTAACTCCAAAGATGCATTTCTTTGGATTGAGAGATATCCCAAACTCTCTACATTTTTGAAAAACCTTGCATAAATCTGTGATATGATCACCTCTCTTCTTGGAAAAGACTATCAGATCATCCATATAAATGATGATGCACTTACCAATTATGTCTTTAAAAGAAATTTCCATGGCTCTTTGGAATGTGGCTCCAGCATTAATCAAGCCAAAGGGCATCCTCCTATAGGAAAAAGTGCCCCACTTGGTGGTGAAAGCAGTCTTATGTCTATCCTCGTACTGCACCATAACTTGATTGTATCATGAATAACCATCCAAGAAAGACATCATCTAAGAACCATTGACAATCTGGAGCACTTCATCCAATGAGGGTACTGGATAATTATCCTTTTCTAATGCCCTGTTTAGGTTCCTAAAATCTACAAATAGCCTAATTTCACCATTTTTCTCACACTGGAACCAGGTTTGCAACCCAAGTTGAGTGTCTAACTTGAAATATGATTCTTGCAAATAGTAATTTCTTCACTTCCTTCTATATTATGGGTTCCAATAAGGCATTGATGGGCCTCTGCCTCTGTCTGAAAGGTTTTACTCTTGGATTGAGAGGGATAGTATGGGTTATGATTAATGTATAATAAGTCTTTAAGTCTTCATAACTCCAAGCTATCACATCTGGATATCTATGCAAAGCATCGATTATTCCTTTCCTTCTTTTGGAGTGCACACTTTACCAATAAAGATATTTTTGACATCATCCTAAGATCCCATATTATATTTGTCACACTGTCCACTAATGGACTCCTTCCTGGCATCCTGTTCCTAATCCCTGACCTTGTCCAGATCAAAGATCCTTTCTAATTGCACCATTCCTCTGGGAATAGTGTTGGTCTTCAAATTGATTACCCCTTCCAAATCCATCTTTGCTTCTTGGAGTTCAGTTTCATCAATGATTTGAGAAGCAAAGACATTTGTACTTGTGATAAAATCTAAGATATGCTTGTCATCTTCAAGTACCTAGAAGTTGGTGACATTGTCAGGTACTGAAGGTACTGGGGCCAGTTCCACCGTGAACTTCTTTAATCCAAAAAGAGACAGAGGTTGTAATGTACTGGCTGCCTGAGTAAGGGAGTCAGCTATCTGGTTCTTACTTCATGGAATCAACTGAATGTTGAAGGCATCAAATCCTTCAATAAGATCCCATACTCTGTGTCTATAGTTGGTCATTCTTCTATCATGACAAGAGTATTGTCTCCTAACTTGCTTGACTACTAACTCAGAATCCCCAAAAACTTGCAAGATCTTAACCTTTTTCTTTAATGCCATCAACAGTCGATGGACCAAAGCCTCATATTCTGCTACATTATTTGTATAATGAAATTGAAGTCTATGAGCAGTAAAGAATGTCTTACCTCTTGGACTAATTAGCTCAAATCCTGCCCCAGCTCCCTATTTTGATTTGGACCCATCAAATCTCAAAGTCCAATAGACTTTCTTGCTTTGTCACTTGCACTATTGTTGATGGATGGTTCTTCAGAAAGCATCACTCTTTTTCCTTTGGGATCCTCTTGGACATTTTGGATATCAATTTTGACTGTTGGAGTGGGGTTGATACATTTTTGTATTTGTTCCACTGCAGTCTAGCATAAGCAACAATCTAGTTTTGAATGGGAGGAATTATGCACCCTACACCAATTGGGAAAGAGTAGTTCTCCAAAGTTCATTCCTCTTCCCAATTGAACCTAATCTTCGATGCACTTCTAAATGAACTCTTGAAAATTGTCTAGCAAGCTCAACTGGTTATCTTCTGGATCATCATCATTTTCAACCAGTTTGACTAAGGCTTCAGTACCACTAGATTCTGTTGTAAGGTCAACAGGTGTTGTGTGGAACATAAGAACTTCCTCTACATTTGACTCCTCAAGAGGGGCTACGAGCATATAGTTACCCATACTTTTGATATCAAAATTTTAGTAGAGGTTTTCTAATATTATGTAATCATGTACTTCATTATGGGTTCTCTTTCAATTCTAATATGGTTTGGCACTCCCTTCCAGGGAAGTCACATGTGAGAGTGATCAGTTGAGACATATCCATTCAAAGCCCTGGTAAAATCTCTTCCCAGGATTAGGCCATAAGTGTCAGGTATGTCAACCACCTGTATATTAATGACCTACTAAATTCTAGGATCAAAAGTAATCTGCTTATGAATCATATTTAACTCCCCTACAACATTGACTTCAGTCCTATCCAATTGTGTAACTTTCTTTTGAGAATTAGCAGGAGTAATACCCATAGCTCTATAGACACCAAAAGGTATAACATTGGTTGAAGCACTAGAATCTAGCAAACAATTATGCAAATTCTTACCAAATATGTGAACAGAAATCAGGAATGGAGGTGTGTCTATTTTCCCTTGAAACAGAGTTAAGGGAGTATCTACTTGAGCAACCTGAGTTTTGTCCTTCTCTTTTCCCTTATCTCCAAGAGGCATGTGAACTTGATTATGACTCTAATTTTTCCTTCCTACCGATTGAGAACTAGATGCTCTATTGATACTTTCACTAACTGATTTATCTTGTGACATGGAACTTGCATTATAAGCTCCTAGAACTGCATTCCTAATGGTTGGAACTCTTAGTAACTCAAATACAGATAGTCTTACCTTTAATTTTCTGAGTTCTTCAGCAACATACATGGCCAGTTGTTCCCCACATAGATCAGTAGGGGTCTCCTTTGAGTATTCCATCACCTTTTCCTTGTTTGCATCAGCACCTCTCCCTTTTGGCACATCAGTATGCCCTTGATCTTGAGATAAATATTGTCTGGACACCTGTGGAAGTGACGGATTATTGCTAGCATTAGGGTTTGGAGGCATGTTGAATTTATTCGGTGGAATGGAAGTAGTGAAGGGGCATCCAGCCTGTGGATGCCTATGTGGCAATTCCCTCAAGTCATCCTTCTTGGTAGGTATGTGGAAAGTTTATACTTCTTCAACAAAAGCCTCTTCTTCATCTCTGGGACCATTGTCATTTACTGGATTCTCATCAAATAACTATGTAATTTCATCCCCATTACATACTTGGTCTGCCTCTTCCTTCAACTAGTTAGATTCCTCTTCAGGTACATTCTCCTTACTTTGTGGAAAAGGAGCATGATTCAGTACCAACACTGGTGAATCATAAGGAGTAGATGGCACTATTTCCTAACTACCTGCATTGTTCTCCACTTCATAATGAAAAATTGAAGCTTCCATTTGAAACTCTTGACAATCTAATTTAGAATGTTGACTCGTTTTGTGGAGCCTACACCATCCTGATAAAGCAACCTTAGCTAAATATACACCATTGGGAGGCTTCTCTTGATTAAATGGCCGATTGACAGGCTGATTGACTAGTTGATCCATTGGGGTGGGGACTCCTCCATTGTTAGGCCATGTGTTCCAAGTCTCATTCTATCCTGGTGGCTACCTCCTATCAAGCCCTTGTCCACCACCTTGCCATCTATCAAAGTTCTAGCCTGAGGATTGTCCTTTATCATAGTTCTATCTTTTGTTATTATTATACCCTCTGTCATTATTATATCCTCTATCATTGTTGTATCCTTTATCGTTGTTGTATCCCCTTTCATGATGTTACCCTCTATCAAAGTGTTGTCCTTGTGGATTTTCTTTGTTCTAATTGGACTGCATATTTCTCTAAGCAGCTTGCAATTGACTGTTCTAGTTCCTCAAGTAAATCACCTCCATATTTAGCTTCTTTATTTTTTCAGACAATTCGTCCAGTCTCTCCTTGTCAAGATTACTATACGGAGGCTGATTGGA
This sequence comes from Sequoia sempervirens, assembly GCA_007258455.2. Classification (NCBI taxonomy): domain Eukaryota; kingdom Viridiplantae; phylum Streptophyta; class Pinopsida; order Cupressales; family Cupressaceae; genus Sequoia; species Sequoia sempervirens. Next base: position 20,939 of record VDFB02363381.1, read on the forward strand.
ATTATTCTGGGAATATCCTACTACAGCATTGGCATTCAGTGATTGGTTTAATACTTCAGAATTCTACTAATACATGGGAAAACTAGTTTGAGGTTGTATATGAAGAGGTTGATTTATATTTTGCTGAGGGTAACTAATTGTAGGTGGAACTTGTCTCACAGGAGGTCCTGGGTGAGGAACCATAGGCAACTGAGGTACTAGATTCATGATAGGAGTATGGTTGGCAAGAGCCTGGTCAAGAGTAGAGATTTGTCTAGGGTGAGCAATGGGTCCTAATGATGGTAAAGGTCTAGACACATGTTTTCTTAAGGTAGTGCTTACTTTCACAGCTTCAGCATAGGCATCAAGTAGGGTATTAGGAGGGTTGTTTTTCCATTTAATGAAGGTAGATGTCAGATTTTCAAGACCTTCATAATCAACCTCTAAAGCAGTGGCTTGATCAATAGCATAAGGGGCCTGTAATCTAGTATAGGCCCCAATGAAACCTATTGTTAAAGGACCCAATAGGCTCATTAACCTCTCTCTTAACATTAGTGAACTGATGGTAAAGCTCATTGGAACTAATGGGAACTCTAAAATTTTGCAAGAATGCAGTCTCTAGCTCAGTCCAATGTTGGATAGACCCAGCAGGTAAATAATTGTACCAATAGAATCCATCATCTCCCAATGAATAAGGAAAGAGTCTACATGCTACATCCTCATGGTTAATTCCTCTATCCTTAAGGCCAGTCTGAAATATCCTGATGTCTTCCTTAGCAGTTCTATTGGGATCATTAACATGAAACTTCAAACAAAAGTGTTCAAGGTTCTTGGGCATGACATTGTAAATGGAAAAACTCAATGGAGATAGGTTATTATCCAGGAAAGCCATTGGTGGGGGTGGGGGTGGTAATGGCTGATTTATGACTCGATGAGGTTGTGGAATGGGAATGTCCTCAGACTTGGATGAAGATGAACCTGATGAGGATGGGAATGATGGAGATGACGGAGGTGGGTGAGAGGATGATGATGATGATTCTCTCCTTCTGTTGGTCCTTCTAGACCTAGTAGGGTATGGTAATTCTTGAAATTCCTCCTCTCCTAGAGTAGATCTAGTTCTTCTTCTAAATCTTTCAGGAGAGATGGTGTTCAAAAATTGATCCAGCTTGCTTATTCATGCCCTCCTAGAGCTAATTTGTTGATGATGTTTTTTGCACAGCAACAACTCAGACAGAATATAATATCCTATCTCTCTTGAAAGCTAAATCTCTATTGGCAAGCCTCAAGAGATAATCCCAAGGTCTCTAATTTCAAGTCTTGACAATGCATAAACAACTTAATGATAAATGTGAAAATGTCGGTAATCACAATGGGACCTTACTACAAGCAAAATATTGAATCTCCAATTTATCAAATCTAGCAATATAATGATACTTCAATCCTAAATTTAACCTGAATGATAAAGAAATACCAAAATATATAAGGTTTCACAGAGATTTCTAGATTTAACACTAAACCTAAGATTAACAATGCAAATGGAAAACACTCGAAATGGACAATCCCTCAAAACTGATTTCTACACAACCCAGATGGATCTACAATCTTATAGAAACAATGCAATCTTCTAAGGTGTTAGGATTTTCAAATCATGAACATTCATTTAAACAACCCTATTGCAATTGAAATGAATAAACCCTCACAATTGAACTAAGCACAATGAATATAAATTCCAGGCTAACTTTGCAAAGCAACTAACAATCAATTGGTTGTGAAAAGTATGGACCAAGGATTGTTGCAACACTTCAAATATTAAGCCATAAACATCATTAAATCAAATCTAATTCTAAAGTATCAACTTTCGTCAAAGCAATTCTAAAGATAGAATAACAAGAACCATGCAAGATAAGAGGAACACAAGTATGGCACCAAATCACAATGTCATTACTTCCATCAAATTAGCCACTGTAGCAACAATTCCAGTTTTTTGTTACAATATTTGCGTGAGAACAACTACTTGCTAACTCTTGCTCTACTTAATTCACTTTTACACTAGCTATCTCTCTATTCCTTTATGTCTATTCTTAACCCTTACAAATGAGGTAAAACGTCATATTAATAGAAAACCCCCAAAACATGTCGCCCTAGTTAGGGTTTTACAATAATAATTAGCCACAAGTCAGCCAAGAGAAATTCAAAATGAGATAAAATATGCACTAAATGCATGAACTTCATCCAGGTTGGCCTGGGATCCCCAATGCAGCTCGTACCAATGTATGTCAAAATAATAGGGAAGCACAAATCTTGATGTAGCCCATCATTAACTACCTTCCCTCTTGTCTTTATTCTGATCTAGCATTTCATACACCTTCAAAATCACCCTATCCAAGTCGGCCACAAGTGTTAAAGGAAAAAACTTTAGTCGACTCTCAATTGATGTAATTTCTTCCTTGGATTGTTTCACCAACTTATCCCACTCCACCTTATAAGTTAGGTATTTATCAATGACAGCAATGTAGGTGGCCACATCATCTAATTGGTGCTTAGTAATAGAATTATCACTGACTGGAACATAAACATCATGCCACCACTTTCTCAAATGTTCTAAGCTCAAATTTTTAGGCACAATATTCCTTCTCCGTGTCATAATCTCAAAGAAAGCAATGCAGCCACTATAGACACCAGTTAGGGTATAATCAATTTTCCTCCTCTGCTTGTATATATTTTTTAGAACCTTTTTCATAATTTGCAATGCCTCAAACCACTCCCAAGGTTCAGCAACTCTAGAGGAAGGGAGAATTTCATCACTTATAATCCTATCCCTGGTGTACTCCATGATAGTTTTCATTTTCTATAATAGCAGATCTGTATCTTCTTTGTCTTGAGCTAGTACTTCTTTCAACCAATCAATTGCTCTCATAGCATCCTTTCCAGATGATAGAATGTCCCTAATAGCATCATTCCCTTTAGTTCGTACCCCTTGTAGCCAATTTGTAGTAGCAAGAGTGGAAGCCTTTATCCTCTCAAGTTTAGTGATAGTTTCCTGGGGTAAGGTATTTGCAGCAAAGGCCAAGGGGTTGCTAGATTGCAATGGCTTCATCATATCCTTCAAGCATTTCTTGAGTTTTTCATTTTCCTTCTTTAGCTCCTGCTTAGTTTTAATTTCTTTCCTCAATATCCCCAGGATAACTATGCTAGAACCCTGATAATCTTCAATGTCCTACTCAACGGAAGTGGGCCCTAAATTGAAAGTTTGTACATTATAATCTTTTGTAGTTACCTCATCTCTATTCTTATGTGGAGAAGGAGTTGCAATGTGAACAAATCTATTACTCACCTCATCCCCTTCGATCCTTAAAATTACCTTGGCCTTCTTTTTACCTTTATCCTTTCCAATCTTGGCCAAAAAATCATCCCAGTTAGGTGGAGTATCCTCCACAACAACCTGCTTTCTCTTTATTTCCTTGTCCAACCAATCTAAAGAAGTGGACTCTAACTGCACCTTACCCTGTTTCCCTTCCTCTCATTGATCTTTAGGTGCAACCTCATTCAAACTCTACTTCTCAGGAGTTTCATCTGTCTTACTCACCATTTCTTCAACATGTTCCTCCCTGTGCTCAGGTGATGGAATCTTTTCTGCTTCTCCCTCTCTGTGAGGTGATTTGTCCTCTTCAGTTCTGACAAGTGAAAATTCATACTCAATCAAAGGAGACTGCAACACCTTTTCAACTTCTGCTTCTACACTGTAAAGGTCACCCTCATGAAATTCTTCTCCTTCTGTGTCTAGATGATCTTTAGCCTCTTTGGATTCACCTGGTACACTTTGAGCCTCATGAAAAGAAGGAACATCATCATGCTTCTCCTTATGAGAAGTAACTGGAGGAGGAGGATCTGCCTTGGGCACACTATCCTTGGGAGGAGTCCTTGACCTCCTTATATATACCTATTCCTTTTCCTCTGAACTCTTTACATTTACCACAGGTGGAGAAAATCTTTCCTCTCCCACCTTGGAGCCTGCCTTTTGCGATAATCTCACAATTCTCCTCTTTTTAGGTACAGGAACATCAGCCTTAGGAATCTACTTCTCAATTTCTTTATGTTTAGAGTTATTAGTCCTTGACCTTTTCTTAGCAATTGGTTTTCTCTGCTTTTCTATTTCTTGGACTTCCTCCTCCTGAACACATTTTATCTTCATTTTAAAAGGAGAATCCATCTTACCTTTTCCCTTACGATCCTGCTCAGTTAACTCCTCAGAAGTGGAATGAGGGTCCAAATCTCCCATCAGATCGTAGGTGCACTGTACACCTTCATTTTCCAACTCCCACAGTTTATGCCTTACCCACATTCTAGTAATTTTGGTGACTGGATCCATCAACATTTTTAGTTCTTTCTTTTCTTCCTCTAGCCAATCCACATCACCAATTGGCCTATCCTTAACTTCCTCATAAGCATGGCCTTGAATCAAATCCCCATCATCTTCAAGTTGATTAGGAACTGCCTTCACATTATATAAACAAACTGACTCAACTGGAAGGCGAGAAAACTTCTTCCTTACCTCATATTCATCACTACAATTGGCCTAGTAGTCTTCCAAATCAACCTTGTGACTATAATCTCTACTAGCCTTCTTTTGTGCTTCACCTGTTATATCAAATCTAGACCTCTTGGAATGAAAAGATAAACCAAGGGTACTCATCTCCTCTTCTAAAGATCGGGCTTAAATTATGGAAGGGCATGCCTCTCTAGTACCTATTCTCAAAGGGAAATCTCCACCAAAACTAGTTTTATGCTTGTCCCTTTTGACAATACCATCAAAATCACATATATGTCTAGTGACCTCCAGAAGTATGATATGATCAGTGGGATACCTTGGAAGCCTGTATGGAGCCCTCTGATAGCCATCAACCCAGATGTATGAGAAGGTTGGGAATTGAATGAACCAAGCACCATATTTCCTGATTAACTCCTTGGCTTGGTCAGAAATCCTCATGTGTTTTGCACCCTACAGCAACCTAGTGATATGCATGTTGAATGTATCATTTACCCTCATGTAAGTCGAGCTTCCTAAATGCAATTGATATTACACCTCATAAATAATATCCTTCCCAAAGACACCCTTGGTACTTAATCCCTTGTATGGATGAAATCTTGCAAGCGCATAGACTAAGTAGGAGGTCATTGTCAAGGTCTTCATTTGCAGCACATTGGTCAATTGCTCATGAATCACCCTGCTAATGACACCTTCCCAAAGGTAGTCAATCTTTTCTGGTTCCATCCTTACAATAACATGACACATCCAATTCCCAAACATACCAGCATTTTTCAATCCAACCACTGTGCTAAGAAGAGTGATGGCATCATAATACTCCTTGAATTTTTCCCTGAATAATTTTTTAGGGAGTTTGGAATAATGAGACTTAGGCTTCTCCGGCTAGGAATTGATAAGCTATTGAGATTTAATAGTTTGTTCCTCATAGTACTCCTAAGCCGCCTTCATGTTGAATGCCACCATATGAGACCTATCTGGCATATCAAAAGTCTAAGCAATGGAGACAGGATTCAAGTTTGCCACAATCCTCCCTTGAGGACCAATTATTCTCTGTGTATCACTATCATAATGCCTGGCACACACAAGGACCAACTCATAACACTACACCATGGAAGGGAAACCAGCTACATGTGCCAATCCTAATTCTAACATCCTCTTCACCACCAGAGGAAGATCTTGTGTTGTCATTCTTCCCTTGAACTCTTCATAGTCCCATAGTCCAACGTTCGTGTCTGTTACCTCTGACCAGATAGAAGTAATCTTACTATCTGGAATCTTGCTCTTGATTTCCATCTTAATTCTTTATGTTTCAAACACTGAGGATCCCTCCATGTCACCCTTATCCTTTGCAGCTACTACCTTGCTAGATTCAGCCTGCACTTGAAAAACAAACATAATAAAACCCACAAGAAACCAATGTTAATTCATCAAGGGCATCTTTAAAATGAGTCCCACATAAGTAAGGTGTCATTAAATCATAATTAAAATTATCATATTAAACTTCAGGTTTCAGGGCCATCCACAAAATCCAAGCCAAGGAGGAATTTCGGAGAATTCTGGGCCAGACAAAATTCTAGCAGAATGAACAAGAAAACACCAATCAGCAACTCAATCTAATCCTTATTAATAAATAAATAGCATGTGAGACTTTAAAATAGCATAAATAAATCATAAAATGCATAGTCATCCATTAACACATCATGCTATTTCATATTCCTTCATATTCCATCAGATTTCAAGAAAATCCACTAGAGACTGATTTTCGCGAAGGGGGAGACACTTTGCAGATTTCAAAAGAAAAAAAATGGAAGCCAAGGACTTCGAGAAAATCCAGACCCGAAGGAAATCCACGGATAAGGTAAAAATCTGAAAGTATGTGGATTTCGGGAAAATGAAGGAGATCGGGAAAATCCACCAGAGCTAGAAAATCTGCCATAGACAAAAAATCCCAAATTGAGGATGAAACCTGAAGTTCGACAGTAAATCAATTTTTTTCCCAGACTAATGGATCGATCATAAATTTTGAGAATCTAGGCCTGAGGAAAGTTTGATATGGTCCTTCTAAAGGTTTTCTTAGAATTCTAGGCCAATTCAAAAGCATACTAAAGATAAATGGTCATGCCCTAAATCAAACTCTACAAATCTGCCATTAATGCACAGGCAAGCTCAGGATTCAACATTTCAACTACTAAGTGACTACTAGTGGAAATCATGAATCTCAAGCAAGACTCCTCATAATGCAAAGAAACAAACAAGCTCTAAAATTACTTGGGAGACCATAAATCAAATAATGTTATGCAACCCTAGCCACGAAAATGTTCAGATAATGCAGAGAATTAAACCCTGAGCAAACCGACAATGCCAAAGCAATGCTAATCATTCATCAATCAAAAGTAGGGCAATAGAATACATACCATTTGATGCAGCAGAAATTGAATGAGGCAGCAAATACCAATTTAATGGTGCCCAACAAAGACAACAATAGCAATGCTCAAGAAATCACCACTTAAATTGAACAATTCACCAACTCAGCGCCCTAAATCAAATTGAATACCAAAAGAAAGCACTCCGTAGCCCAATCGATGATAAACAAACAAAGCATAGTGGCACCAAAAGACCTCAAAGATCAGTTAAATACATCGTTCAAAGCTCGTATAGATGACATTTAATGAAGTCGACAAGACAGCTAGGAAAATCCAAGAACCCGATGACAGGACAGAATCAAGAAAAATCCGGACCACGCGGAATTCCGTGAAGAATGAAAATCTCTGAACCATAGCATTCAGTCAGAATCTAAGTAGGATCTGGGAAAATCTGGCTGGGGTGGAAAGTCCCGAACTTCAGTGAAAGCGCAGACTTATCTCAAAACTAAAGATCTTCAATGAATAACTTAGGTAAATCACTTAGGCAATCAAAATAAACATTTAAGCACATTCCAAAGTAAGATAAAACCTCAAAATGAAAGGGCCAAGACACTAAAACTAAAGCATAGGGGGTCCTTGCTTTTAGTGGGGCAAGTGTGTGAAAATCGCACACTAAGTACCAATGTTTACTTCTTTTTTTTCTTTTATAAGCAATGATGATCTCTCTCGGTCTATAGGGAGACAACCCAATCCTCCATCCTCAGGCACCTTAGAGAGGTTTTCACCTTCGGATACGTCCTTTATTTTTACTTTTTCACAGTTATCAAGCACCTTTCAATTTTCACCTGAAGGCCTATTAGTTATATTTTTTCTTTTTTCAGTTTCAATTTTGTGACTAGAGGATAGGACAGCCTCGCCAAAGTATATTGCATAATTAAGTTCTAGATAGAAAATCCAGCCTTATGATCCCCACTCAATATTCCCTCATGAAGTCCCATGAGCTCAGTGATTGCTTTGTTGTTCTCGAAAGTGTCCAAACTTAGTGGTTCTTGTTGATCCCAATCTATGAGTTGTCGATAGAAAAGGGGTAAGTTGTCATCGGTATTGTCAAGATTCATTGTGTAGGAAGATAGGGTAAAGACATAAGTAGATTCATCAGGTTCCCAAGAGGCAGAATCAATGGATTCCCAAAAGTAGTGTTTGATCCACTCTTTTGTCAAAGGTATTTTTGGATAGGGACTTGGTGGGTTTCACGAGGAATCAATAGTAATAATTTGAGCAAACCAATCTAAGGCTAGCCCTGTGAAGCTTCATGGGAATAGTCTCATCAAATAGCTAGGGTCATATGATACTTTCATACATGATGTGTTCAATTCTTGAATGTTATCTATTGGATCCCCTATCCCCTTATATTTAGGCATAGGTGGTGTTGTGAAATGAGGGGGAAAGGGTGGCATGTATAGATTTCTGTCAAATGGAAAGGAGCACAATTATTCCATGGAATAGGTCTTCTTTTTTGTCTTGATTTGCATGTTTTTCATCTATTGTTGGAGGGTCTTGACTTTTTGTATCAAAATTTATGTAAGAGATGGTGTTGCATTACTTTGTTTTGGTTTCATGATTTTGGTATTGAGGTGATATGTTGGATTTGAGTTTGGATTGATGGTTTGTGACGTATGACCTTGATTGCCATATTGGTGTGTGTTTTTTTGATTTGGGATGAATTTGGCATTTGGGTTTGTTCCAAAGGTCATGTTTGAATGTGCTATGGTTTTTTGGAATTGAGGTGTAGACCCTTGATTTATGCCTTGGTTTTAAAATTTTGGTCCTTGATTTGCATTTTAAAAGGGGGGTATAGGTCCTTGGTTTATATTTTGACATGAAGGTGTAGGCCCTTGGTTGTTTTTTTGACATGAAGGAAAGGTCCCTTGATTGGTATTTGAAGGTGTATGCCCTTGGTTGATGTTTCAACATGAAGGAAAGGTCCCTTGATTGGTATTTGAAGGTGTAGGTCCTTGATTGGTATTTTGACATGAAGGAAAGGTCCCTTGATTTTTATTTGAAGGTGTAGGTCCTTGATTGGTATTTTGAAATGAAGGAAAGGTCCACTGATTGGTATTTGAAGGTGTAGGTCCTTGATTGGTATTTTGAAATGAAGGTGTAGGTCCTTGATTGGTATTTTGAAATGAACATGTAGGTCCTTGATTGGTATTTTGACATGAAGGAAAGGTTCCTTGAGTAGAATTTTGGAATGATGGAAGGGACCCATGATTAGTGTTTTGGAGTTATGGAATTTATCCTTGATTAGCCTTTTGATTTGGGATCCTTCGTGAGATAATGTGAACCTCTCTAGGTTTAGTTGGTGGATTTTGAATTGGTGAAGGTGCACCTTGAAATTGGAATAAGGAATCTTGATTTGTGGTTTGAAGTGTGGGTTTATGACCTTGGTTTGCATTTTGGATTAAAGTGGTAGTACCTTGTGATGTGGAGCCTTGAATTGTGTTTTGAAGTGTGGTTATAGGACCCTATAGTGTGGAACCTTGATTTGCATTTTTGAGTGTGGGTATAGGACCTTGGTTTGCATTTTGGATCAAAGGGGTAGGACCTTGTGATGTGGACCCTTGATTTGTATGTTGGAAAAGGGGGTTTGTAAAGGTCTTACCTATAGAATTTAAGGAATTTCCAAGTGTGAAACTTTGTCCTTGTATAGTGGTATTGGTTACCTTGTTTCCAAACGTTGAGATGCTTGGAATGTGTGTAGTTGTACCAAGGGGTATGTTTGACATTTTTTGTGATGAGGGCATGCCAAGTGCAAATGTATTTTCAGTTTCTTCTTCTACAATAGTTGATACGTCAAATCCTTGAGGTAATTTCGCACCCTTTTAGCTAGTGAGTAGAAGAATCTATTAGGGTATGCACTAACAAGTTGATCAACCATGCTTAAAATTCTTAGGGCATTATAAACTTCTTCAATTTATTCTTGGGTCAATTGTTTGTTGAATTATTCTAGGCTAAAGTGTTCCCATTTGTTGGTTTGGTCTCTCAATGGTGTGTCTCTTGGAGGCATAGAATGATTTGAATCTATTCCATGGGTAGTTTCATGAAAAGGGTTACTTCGAAAATCCATGTCCTTTCTCTTGGCTTGTGACCTTGTTTCAACCATGTGATACATTTTCAAGTTGAAGGATAATGCAAGATGATGATGAAACTATGCTATGTTTTTGGATTTTCTTGAGTATATGGATAATGAAGCTAATGCATGATGAGGATGAATCTAAGCCATTTTTTTGGATTTTTTTGGATTTTTTTGGATTTTTGGATATGAGGATGCAAGGTGATTATGCAAGGATGATAATGACTTGTAAACAAATATTTTGGCTTCCAAGGTCTTTCTTGCACTTCTAGGGTTTTTCACCTAAAAGGAGAAAGATGGGCCAAAATGCAATGTAAACACTCAAGATTAATGTAATATGGATGAAATGTTCCTAGATGAGATGATATAAATGTAAAGGACTGATAAAATAGATTGATTTTATATGCAAAACTAAGAAATGCAAAGTGTTTGAAAACACAGTGAGGTATGCAAAAAGACCTAGAAAGATAAATAGAAATGAAAGTGCAATAAAATAGAAGGTTGTGAAACTGAATGTGTGCACCTGAGAACTTGTTGGAGACTAGAAATGACTCTGAAATTCTGAAGATGTTGATTTTTAGGATTGGTGGGACTCATTCGCCATTCTGGGTGAATGAGTCCCAATTCTAGAAAATTGCATCAGGACCTATTTTAGCCAAATAGGTATCCAAATCTACAAAAATCTCTAGAAAATAGGTATAGTGGGACTCATTCACCACTGTAGGAAAATTAGTCCACTTTGGCTTTTCTGAAAACTCAAAAATGGAATCTGTAACTTTTCATTTGCTCAATCTACACCTCCAGTTGTCTAGATCTGAAACCCTGATTTTTAGCACTATTGGTGACTTTTTGTGTAGGTTTTGACCTTTCCAATAGGGATATGAATTCGAAAAGTTTGAAACCTATTCTTCAATCATTTCCAATCCATCCAAGCACATAAATCTACAATCGCACAAAGGAAGAGAGATAAAATGTTGATTGTTAGGGATTGGAGGTTTTCCTTGGTCAAACCCTATTTGAGTAATTAAACCAAAATGATGAAATAAAGTAATGAAGCATGAAACATGAAAAAATGCAATTATAAACTTTCCATGATGATGGATCTTGGATTTTTGCAACAATGGATGAAGAATCTTGCTCTTGAATGCCTTGTAAAGCTATCTTGATGACTTAGAATGCTAAAACCCTAGCTTGTTGGGCTTGAGATGGATGATGAATGATGAATGAATGATAAATGGTGGTTGAATTATGAATGAGTTATGAATTAGGGTTTAAAGGTCTCCTTTTGTAGAGGAGAATTAAATTATAAAATAACTTAATCAAGGGTGGAGGTTAATTGAGAGAAGAAAGACACGGATAGATAAATACTTGAGGTGGAAGATAATAATGGCACAGAAAAAGAGGTAAGAGGAGAAATTAAATAATAAAGATTATTTAATTTAGGTGGCCAACATAGGAGAAATAAATAAAATATTAATTTTTTATTTATTTCAAAAGAAAGGTGAGAACAAATAATGAGATAATTAAATAATAGAAAATAATTATTTAATTATAGAGGAAAGGTGGAGTGTTAAAAATTAAATAATTAAAAATAATTATTTAATGGAGAGGGAAGGGATAATTAAATAATTAAAATAATTATTTAATTGGGGAAATATTTATTTAATTATAGAGAGAAAAGGCTAATGAATAATTAAATAATTGAAATAATTACTTAACTATAGAAGAAGAGGAAAAGCTAACTTTTGAATTAAATTAATATTTAATTCAAAAGTGGGGGGAAGGACCATTGGACTTAAATTTTTTAATAAAAGTCAAGAAAAGCATGAAATTAATTTACAACACCTTTCCAAGACATGCATTTCATTCCATCTGCAAGGGCCCAAGACCTAAGGTGGATGTGTAAGACACCTCACAACACTAAATCAATGCCTCATTGAGTCCAATTTATCATCAATTATTCCCATATCAAGCAAGCAAAAGGGATACTTTTTCTATGTCCATAGTTAATCCCCACTTTAGTGAGAGGATGAACCTACTTCAAACTCACACTAAAGTATACATTCAAGAAGGGTCCAATCATACCAATGCCCATGACAAAGAATGACAAAAATCAAGGCATCGATCAAGCCCCCAGGATCCAAGATCCTAAGTCAAACCAACATGAGTGCAAAAGGACACGCACAAGGGTGAATTATTTACATAAAAACAAGATACACAATCATGCAATGACAAGAACTAAAGGAAAGGAAAATGAGGTGGATCAAATATGCACTCACTCTGGGGCCACAGAACATCAGGTCATCTGTGGGGTGAGTTGTCCCAAAGGAATTGGTTTAGTGAGAAATTTGTGCCAGTGTCTCAACTTCCCACCATATAATGAGAAAGTCATGCCAGTGTGTTGGCTTCCCATTATACAAACCATACCAAAGTTATCCTCCTAATAACTTTGATAAGGTACCACAATGAAAATTCTTTTGTAAATTTTTTTGAATGTCATGTAATTTTATTTTTTTAAAGGGATTTTTCTTTGTTCACGTAAAGGTCTTCTTCTTAGGGAGAATTGCACGCCTAATGTCTCCAAGAGAGAAAAAGTTAGGGTGTCAGATCATTTCCCATGGGATGACTCGTTCACATCATGCCATGCTAGTTGATCGTACACTCTTGGAAGGCATTAAACCCAATAACACCACTAAGAAGAGGACATGTCACAAGAAAAAAGAAAAATCATGCCATGAAATTTTTTCAAAAGATGTCATCTATGTATGCCCCAACTTTAAAACAGTTGCTAACACCATTGCTATGAGAAATTTCTTTAAAGTATCCAAGGATAAATGAAAGAAGACATGAGAGCCAACTTGGAAATCCCTATGCCAATTCATATGTTTTCAAGTAAGGTTGCGTCATGAATAAGTATGTCACATGTGAGTCAACTTAAGACATGTCGTCCACATCCCAAGCTTGCTCTTATATGTTTATGAAAGGTTAACGACTAGTCAAAAGAATCAATGACAAGTGACATAAGAGAACAAGGCTACTTGACCTCTTGCCCCCACTTAGTGTAGGACAAGGGTGGGCCCAAAATGGATGAAGATATGCTCCCCCTTGCGATGAGTGAAAAACATGCAGTAGTGAGTATGTTATGATCCTACAACTATTTCATTGCAAGGAGCAGCAACTAATGTTATTTATGTTGATAAGAAAATAAAATTTCTACTTGATACATATTTAATGAGATGTCTATCAGCTTAGGATGTACCAAGGTTACAGTTGTCTTGGAAGAATATTTGTAAATAGTATTGATGTTGAGTGAGGATTTGTTTGATGGTGTGATTTCTATGAAAGGACAATAAGCAAGACCATGATTTGGTTCTTATGTTGTAGACTCTATAGGGGTGTGGAGAACTTGTTCTATAGCATCACATCCTTTCTCAGGTTGCTTCATGAATCTTTCAAGTTTGAGGTTGGCCTTGATTGTATACACTTTGTCAAATAAGTGAGCAATGTTAGTGTAACTCAGTTGGTGAAAAGCATTGTTCTTAGGTGGGTAAAGGATGAGTTCGAGTGTGTTGTGAGCTTGTTTCTTGTGTGATGGTGGGTAAAGAATTATAGGATTCCTTGGATGTCCCACAGGGTATGTATGAGGTTCATTGATCGAGGGGGATCTAATGGAAACTTGCACATTCATAACCTCGGTGGTCTTGGTTTGATGCATCCCTAAGGAAGACATAATTTTCTTGCACCATAATAGTCTTCCTAGGATGAGAATTTGTATGAGAATGACAATCCAAATGGTCTTGACATTCAAGGATCAGTTGTTCCAAAACTTCTTCATCATAAGTAAGGGATCTATTAATGGTTGAATTGTCTTGTTCCATGATTTTTTCCCACATAAGATTCTCATGATTCTCATCGATTGGATCGTGTAACACCATAATATCTTCATCACCAATAGGAGAGATATTAAGGGAAGGACAATTATGATTTTCATGTGTGTCCATAATTGGATCCTCTTGTTCAAATAGACCCTTCCAAATGTTAGGAAAATTAGGAAGGAGAGAAATAATGCTAGATAAGTCAATCATTGGATTCCTTGATACCAACATATCCTCCTCACAAATTAATTTTTCATGGTTGGTCATGATTGTATCCTTATTCACTAAAGTGGTGTCACAAATAGGGGAGGTGTTGGGAGATGAAGGGAGACTAGATAAAGTGGTGGTAATGCATTCATATTGTATTGTTATACTATCTTCCCAAGGGGAATGAGGAGGACAAACAAGAACTTCATGATTCTCAATTATTGTACCTTCTTTTTCCAAGATACCTTTGTCACTTAAAGGAGAGGTATTGATAGAAGTACAATTATCATAATCATGGTTATTTATGTTTGTATTCCCTTCTAACACATCATCCTCACAAATAGGAGAGATAGGAGGGGGTGTAATTTTAAGGTGTTAACATTTTCACTCTCTTGTGCTAAGTGACTATCAACTAGGGAATGCATTGAATGAATGACTAGAATGCTTGTTAACTAACTTTTTCATTGCAAACTTGGAAAGGATAGATACTAAAATTTTGAAATAAAAAATCTATGTAAACTCAAAATCAAATGTAAAAGGTTGAAATGAAATGCAATTTATAGATGATAATTGATTGATTATTCTATGTAATAATGTGGGAATGCAAATTTTGAATTTAAGCAATGCATGAAATGAGTTAATTTAAGCTAGATCTAATGAAATACATGTAATAGGAACTCAGCCAATTGATACAAATAGTTAATTGCAGCAAACAGAAGTGCAGAAATAGGGTTTCCAGCACTATAAAAGGCAGTTTCAGGGGTGCAAATGGACTAATTCTCCCAAGGTGGCGAATGAGTCCTAGTAAGGATTCTTTTCCAAAAAAATAGATTTTTTTTGGTTGGTTTTTATGTTTTGTATGTTGTATGATGCATACCTATGATGCAAATGCAGAATTACAGAAATTTTTAATGATTTCATAAGCAAAAATGCAACCTATAGGCACTTTCACTAATGCAAAATTTTGGAAACCCTAGATGTCAATTAACTAATGCAAACCCTAATGTAAATTCAATGCAAGCTAAATCTAGGATGATGAAGGACTCCAAATTAGAAAATAAATTATTCAAAAAGTAGGTTCACCAAAATGTAAACAAAGATTTTGGCGCCTGAATGGCTTTCATGCACTTCTAGGGTTTTTCACCTAAAAGTAGAAAGATGGGCCAAAATGCAATGTAAAAACTCAATATTAATGTAATATGGATAAAATATTCTTAGATGAGATGATATAAATGCAAAGGACTGATAAAATAGATTGTTTTGTATGCAAAACTAAGAAATGCAAAGTGTTTGAAAACACAGTGAGGTATGCAAAAATACCTAGAAAGATAAATAGAAATGCAAGTGAAACAAAATAGAAGGCTGTGAAAATGAATGTGTGCACCTGGGAACTTTTTGGAGACTAGAAATGACTCTAAAATTCTAATGATGTTGATTTTTAGGCCTGGTGGGACTCATTCGCCATTCTGGGTGAAATAGTCCCAGTTCTGGAAAATTGCACCAGGGCCCATTTTAGCCAAACGGGTATCCAAATCTACAAAAATTCCAAAAAATAGGTACAATGGGACTCATTTGCAACTCTGGGTGAATTAGTCCACTTTGTCTTTTCTGAAAACTCAAAAATGGAATATGTAGCTTTTGGTCTGCTCAATCTACACCTCGAGGTGTCTAGATCTGAAACCCTGATTTTTAGCATTGTTGGTGAATTTTTGTGTAGGTTTCGACCTTTCCAATAAGGATATTACTTCAACAAGTTTGAAACCTATTCTTCAATCATGTCCAAGCCATCCAAGCACATAAATCTACAATTAAACAAAGGAAGAGAGAGAAAATGTTGATTGTTAGGGATTGGGGGTTTGCCTTCATAAAACCCTATTTGAGTAATTAAACCAAAATGATGAATTAAAGTAATGAAGCATGAAACATGAAACAATGCAACTATAAACTTTCCATGATGATGGATCTTGGATTGCTGCAACAATGGATGAAGAATATTGCTCTTGAGTTCCTTGTAAAGCTATCTTGATGACTTAGAATGCTAAAACCCTAGCATTCTTGGCTTGAGATGGATGATGAATGATGAATGAATGATAAATTTTGATTGAATTATGGTGAGAGAAAAAAAAACAAAGTAAATAGGGGTAGCCTGAGAAAAAACAACACTCAAGGACACAACAGTCACAAAGTATATGAGAGATAATTCAACACCAACAGATGAATGGACATTGGTTCACATCAAGTTCACCAAAAATGTAAGAGAGGGGGACCACTTCATGCAAGACCCTAGGTCACGAAGGGTCAAGACGTGAGAGGCTTCCCTAACTTACCTCAACTAAGTGTGATGTTAGGAAATGTGAGGCGAGAGTAACAAGGACCATGAGGCCTGTCAGTTACTATGTAGACCTAAAACATAGGGAGGGGCTAGGCAAGCCAGTTTTAAGGTCTAACACTATGCCTCAGTAATCTCTTTGTCTAAGGATGAAAGTGCGGTCTCTAGATGTTAGCGCAATGTGCTGACATCTCAAAAGTGCACTGGTGTTTGTATGGCCATACAACAGTAAAGGGGAAGTCAAACCAACAAAACTAGCTAATGGCCCAGCTGACTAACTAAAGGGCCAGAATGATGTGATTAAATAAATACAATAATCTCTAATATTATAAAGTAAATAATCAAGATTAAAGAGAGCAACTAAGATCTCACCAAGGAATTCACTCGCCAGCTGATCCTCCAAGAAGCACGTACCCCTACACACAAAAATAGATGAGAATGTTGGGTGGCTATATAGGGGTCTCCCTCAACCAAACCCCCATTTAGGTGTTCCCACCTCCATGGACAACCTAGGAAATGAGATAAAGGAAAGAAATACAATAAAGAGCAAAAGAGCACTACAAAATAGTAAAGTGCTAACCCAACCAAATGATAGAGGAGAGGAGAGGGGAGCTTACCACCTCCACCAAGAGCACTCAAGGTTGCTTGGGGGAGAAAATGAGAGGAACTCAAGCCTCTTCTGCAATGGTGTGGTCCCAAAATTTCTCTACCGATGTGATGGAGTGTTGCTTTGGGTGCAATGGAAAGCAAGAAAGTTGTTTGAAGCTTGGATTGGATGCAAAAGAGTGTGATGAAACTTATGGAGTGATCTTAATGTATGGAAGAAGATGAAAACCTTGTTGAAGGGATGAATATGAAGAAGGAATGAAGAGAAATGGCTATATTTGGGTCTATCGGCAGAAGGGGGTGTTACACCTTCACCTCCAATGAGAAGAGTAATGCCTCTAAAAGTTCAGCCACAGGAATCTACTAGGGACGTAAGCTTTCCATGCGGATGTTTGTGTGCCGCATAGGCATTCCCCAATAGAAACGCCTCCATCTATGCTCAAAACAGGTGCCAAGTGGGATGCAAGCAGTGGGCTTAGGTGGAATTAAGCCTCCAAACTCAGTTTTCTAAGGTGGATAAAGGCATAAAGGGGATTTGCACATGGGGTGCAAATTCACTCTTGTACACTCCCTAGAGCTTAATCATAGGCCTATCAGCTAATTGCAAGATAGTTTGTGTGGGTCTGAGGTTAATCAACTGAAGCAAATGCATTATTTCTTTTGTCATGACATTGATGGTTTCCCCCAAGTCTATCAAAGTGTTCTTAATGAGGGACCCATTAATCTTAACATCCACAACTAGACTACCAGGATCAGTATACTTAGGAACTATAATGTTCCCCAACATAATATCTACAAGATTTCCCAAGACATGAACTATTTGTGGATCTATTCTTTTATGGTCTGGTTTCTTAAGATAGAGATCCCTTACATTTTTTATAGAAATAAGGATGTCTTTGATAGCTTGGATAAGTGGAATTTTTATGTTAACATCAGTCAATTTCCCTAAAAGGTATGTCTCATCCTATGTGTGATACTTTTGTAGAGCTAGGAATTCAAGAAAAGGTGGATTGGGACTTGAGGTAATTTGGTGTACTTGATTTTGTTCAAGCTCCAAAGGTGGTTTATCAAAAGCCTCAACTATAGGTTCCTCATCCTCCATTTCTATTATTTGGGGGGATGAAGGTCCAACAAGTTGTTTTCCTAATCTAAGATGGACATCACTCACCTCTAACCTATAAGTGGGGTACTACATAGCTTCGTTAGTATAAGCCTGTTGAACAGGCTTAGTGTTAGGGTTAGGTGTGGGTTGGGCAGGTATTTTTTGCTTGGTTGGTTGGGATGTATGATTTTATGGTGGAATTAGTGCTTGTTGCTGCTATGGAGGAGGGAGCATGGGATGTTGATAGTTTATATTTTGTTGCTACCATTGTTGGCCTTTCTGCCACTAAGGCTACCATTGATTTTGCTGGTTTTGTCATTTTGGATTGTAATTGGAACCTTGAAAGTTCTGTTGTGGCCAAGGATTTGACTATTGGTTCCAATTAGATCAAGGATTTGGCCATTGGGGATTTTTCCACTAGTATTGATTCACTTTCTAGGGCTAAGAGTTCCAAGCAAAAAAAATTTGGTTGCCAATAGGAAAATATGAATTAAAGCTAAGGGGGTCTTGTGGTAGACCTTGTCTCTTCTACCATGGCCTCATTTGTGCTATATAAAATATTTTTCCATCATCTCCTTCAATGGGTTGAAAGTTAGGCTTCTCAACTTTTTCTTGCTAGATGTTGGCCACTCTTTTACATTTACAATTTTCTTTTCTTTGCCTGCAACTTGGACAATATTCAGTAAGCATAGCCTTTGCTTCCTCCTGCTTCTTCTTGATGTGAAGAGTATACAACTATGTTTCCAAATGACTAATTATATCTTCTTTCATGTTGGATAATAGATTGCTCAGCTCAACTTTTGAAACTCGAGTAGATGTCTTAAAAAGAACCAATGTCCTACTATCTCTTGGCCTTCTTGTAAAGGTCCTAGAATAATTTCAACAGACCTTACAAATTGTAAATGATTGCTAAGAAATATCTCCCTAGCCAATGAGATTCAAGGCATCCATACAGTCTTCATTAACCCCTCTCAAAAAGACTAGCTTGAGAGACTCTTCTAACAACTTGTTCAAGGGGTTTTTCTTGAGAGAAAACTAAAATATTTCAACATAATCCTCTAAAGGCTCATCATCTTTTTGTGTCATTTGAAATATTTCATCCTTTCTCCTTCCAGGTCCTCTACAATAGTCCTGATACTTCTCCAAAAATAGTGTCTTCATAGTGTCCCAGTCAAGAACAACATCTCTACCTAATCCCATAAACCATCTCAAAGATGCATCTTTGAGGGTGGTAGGAAAAAATTTTAGCCTATGTGCATCAAAAGTATAATCATAACTTTTGAACAAGACATCAAATTCAAATAGAAATTTATCTAGGTCTTCGGTTATTAACCCACATAAAATTGGCAAGACTAAAGGAGGAATGTTCTTCAACACTGTGGCCCTTTCCTAATTGGTAATAGGAAACCAAAAAGTTGGTCGGGAATCATCATCATCTACATCACCCATGGTGTGGTATGTTCCTTCTGTATGTGCACTAGAAGTTGGTGAAAAGGAAATTTCTTTTTCAGTGGTACCTTCACTCTGAGTACTAGGTTCACCAATTTATGTGATAGCTTCCCAGCGTGTAGAGGGAAGGAACCTACCCAATGGGTCTCTCTACCTCTACATACATAAAATCTGACTTTAAATGCAGTGGGCCTGCACAATGTTAATATTTTAGTGTTGAAAAAGTGGTATCTAATAGTCCTAATGCTTAAAAGAAAATTTTAACTACAAAAACTTGTAAAAATAGGTATGTGAAGATAGCACCATCCCCAAAAATGGCACCAAAAATGTATATTCTAACTAATGTGTTTGTAAACTTGGTAAAATCTACTCAATTCAGAGGGTTAACTGGTTGAACAGTCCACTTAACATTGTTAAGACTACATTGAATCATCAACCAAGGTGTGTAAGCTTATGATGGTACTGCACTATATGTGCCTTCACGGACTCATGTTCACCTAATTTATCCTATGAAAACTTATTCAAACTATTATACTTTGTTGGAATTCTATAGAATTACAAAAATAGTAAAAATAGTTATAGAACCTAGTGGCTACGAGTACCTGCAGCATAGGTTGTGACTATTAATAACAAATGAATACAGAATTAATCTAAACTTACTCAGAATAACAAATCAATCAAATATATCCTCTAGAGTGTAAAGATTCACTATTTAGATGATTGTTCATGAACAAAAACTAATGTAATCAAACATGAGTACTATTCTATTTCACTTGCAATGTTTTTATGAAACAATGAAAATGTTATCAACAAAAATGCATAAATGAGTAAGTAAATGAAGTGAAAGGAAGTACCTTGAGTGGCAAGTTCAAGGGACTATCTCACTTAAATAAGAACCAAATCTAACTTAGAATATTACACATCCATGTAACACACAAATCCATTCATTGCATATCACAAGGTATCCAAAACAAAATCCTTCTTTAGATTGTTTTCAATAATGGCATTTTAACATGTTTCTAGATAACTTAAAACTAAAAATTGAGTAACTACTTGATAACTTGTAACAACCAACTAACTTAGCTATGAACTCATCCCCTGACTTTATACAAAAATGGGGAGAGACTTGTTCAAACTACTAACTAACTGCAACCATTAATTCCACTCCTAGATACAAGGATATGAAATTAATATTGGCTTATTCATTCTAACTAAAAAGGAAGAAAAGACTTATTCAATAAAGAACTTAAATGAAATAGCTTGCATATGAAACACATAGGAAAACATTCAAAGTTCTAGAACAATTATCCTCCTTTAGTATTTATTCCTCCATGATGGTTCACATCCAACTTCATAGCTTCCTACTCTTTAGGTGGTTTGAACTTCAATGGTCCCATGTTTCACTGCTTCGGTTCTTGCTACAAATACTCTATTCTTTCTACCTCAAGTTAGGCTACAGAAATATTAATCCATACAACATATATATACAACTAACCTCTATAATTAAATCACATAATTCTATTTATATGTATACATTCTCATATTTAAATCATGCAATTGCTATGAATTTTATCACCATATATCATATCCACAAACTTGGTTCAAGATTGAAAAGTATGTATGAAAGGATATCATAATATGGAAATATTTGTCTAAAAGGTACTTTGGAAACATATAAAAAGTGTCTTGAAAGTATATGAAAAGAAATAAAAAGATACTAATAACCAACCCCATCAAGAGGGAGTTGGAGTGAGAGAGAGAGAGAGAGAGTTGTCTAGGTAGGGTGGGGGGGAATGAGACCTGAGAGAGAGAGAGTTAACTAGTTAGGGTGGGGGGAGAGACCTGAGAGAGGGAGAGGGGTTGTGAGGGATATTTTGAGGGAGATACTTGAGAGAGAGGGAGTGGAAGACACCTGAGAGAGAGATAATTGAGAGAGAGATATATAAGAGAGGGAGAGAGAAAGACAAAGACTTGAGAGAGGGAGTTGGAGTGAGAGAGAGATAGTGTTTGTGAGAGATAGGGTTGGAGTGAGACCTGAGAGAGAGAGAGAGAGAGACTACTACATCAAAGAAAGAGGGTTATCTAGTTAGGATGGGATTGAGAGACTTGAGAAAGGGAGATGGGGTGGGAGGGATATTTTGAGGGAGAGACTTGAGAGAGAGTAGTCTAGCTAGAGTGGGAGGCAGTGAGACATAAGAGAGAGACTTGAGAGGGAGAGAGAGAGAGTTATATAGTTAGGGTGTGGGAGAGAGACCTAAGAGAGGGAGAGGGTTGGGAGGGATATTTTGAGGGAGAGACTTGAGAGAGAGTAGTCTAGCTAGAGTGGGAGGGAGTGAGACCTAAGAGAGAGACTTGAGAGGGAGAGAGAGAGATTTATATAGTTAGGATGTGGGAGAGAGACCTAAGAGAGGGAGAGGGTTGGGAGGGATATTTTGAGGGAAAGACCTAAGAGAGAGGGAGTGTGAGAGAGGGGGTTGGATTGAGAGATATTTTTCTAGGTAGGGTGGGAGGGAGTGAGACTTGAGAGAGAGACTTGAGAGGGAGAGCATTATCTAGTTAGGGTCAGGGGGAGAGACATGAGAGAGGGAGAGGGGTTGGGAGGGATATTTTTAGGGAGATACCTAAAAGAGAGGTAGTGGGAGACACCTAAGAGAGATACTTGAGAGAGAGAGAGAGATGATAGGGAGAGATAAAGATAAAGACTTGTGAGAGGGAGTTAGAGTGAGAGAGAGAGAGAGAGAGAGAAATACCTGAGGGAGAGAGAGGGAGTCTGAGAGATGGGGTTGGAATCAGAGAGACTATTGTTGGAGAAAGAGAGTTATCTAGTTAGGATGGGAGGGAGAGAGTTGAGAGAGGGAGAGGGGGTGGGAGGGATGTTTTGAGGGAGAGACCTAAGAGAGGGAGTGTGAGAGAGGGGGTTGGAGTGAGAGAGAAAAGTCTAGGTAGGGAGGGAGGGAGTGAGACTTGAGAGAGACTTGAGAGGGAGAGAGGGGGAGTGGGAGACACCTGAGAGAGAGACCTAAGAGAGAGAGACCTAATAGAGAGAGACTTGAGAGGGAGATACCTAAGATAGAGACCTGAGAGAGAGATATTTGAGAGGGAGAGAGGAGTGGGAGAGACCTGAGAGAGAGATTTCTAATTATGGTGGGAGGGAGAGATTTGAGAGGAGATTATGTGTGAGAGATCCAAGAGACAGAGGGTGAGAGGGGTAGATTGAGGGAGAGGGGTGTGATATATCCAAGAGATAGAGGGATAGAGTGAGGGAGAGAGATTTTTCTAGTTAGGGAGGAAGGGAGAGACTTGATAGAGGGAGAGGGGGTATGAGATATCCAAGAGATAGAGGGTGGGATGGATAGAGTGAGGGAGAGAGATTTGTCTAGTTAGGGTGG
This sequence comes from Sequoia sempervirens, assembly GCA_007258455.2. Taxonomy (NCBI): domain Eukaryota; kingdom Viridiplantae; phylum Streptophyta; class Pinopsida; order Cupressales; family Cupressaceae; genus Sequoia; species Sequoia sempervirens. The sequence goes on from VDFB02363381.1 coordinate 43,917, forward strand.
GAGGGAGAGACTTGAGAGAGGGATAAGGGGTGTGAGATATCCAAGAGATAGAGGGTGGAAGGGATAGAGCGAGGGAGAGACTAGAGAGAGAAGGGGTAAGAGGGATAGAGGGAGGGAGAGACTTGAGAGAGAGGGAGTGGGAGGGATAGAGGGAGGAAGAGACCTGAAAGGGGGAGTTATCCTATACATTAAACCCTCAACCCTATACCTTAAACCCTAAGGATGGAAGACAAGGTAGAGAGTGTAGGAGAGACCTAGAGAGGGTTGAGAGAGAATGGGTATGTATTGGTTACGATGGAAGGAGGAAAAGAGGGAGTGAAAGGTAAAACCTCAACTATCCATCAATGATCATAAACTGGGAACTCTAAGTTTTATCAATGTGGTGGAGAGACACACAAAGAGAAAGTAAAGTTAGTTTTTTGTCAATTCAATTCATTTGGCGAGTGCCAAATTTGGAACTCTCCAAATGGCACATCCAATTTGGAACTCACCAAATTTGGTGATTGCCAAATGGGATGTGCCATTTGGAGAGCACCAAATTTGGTGCTCACAAAATGAGCTTCTTGTGGATGTGATTTTCTCAAGAGGGTACCAAATTTTAACATATTTTTTTTCGTTCTAACCATCGCATTTATGTGTCTTTCAATACAAGTTTATAAAAAAAAGTGTGATGGCGTTGGGCTCTCTCTTAGCTATCTAAATATATAATTTTTTTACGTTTTGATTATGTTAAGGTTTTCATCCATAACTTCTCTTGTTATTGCCTTTGGTTTTTGTCAAAAACCAACTAAGATAGATTTTTACTTGCTCATTGAATCTTGAAACAAATTACATTTTTTAAACTATACTCCATTCTACACGAGATGAAAAAAAATGATTTTTGATTAGTTTTCAAAAAAATTAGGGGGAGCACACTCAAATTTCATCTTTTCAGGATCTTTCAACTTCAAAAATTCATAAAATACTATATATTCATTAAAAAATTAGCTAAAAGAATGGGGATAAACTACATTGTGTTATCTAATTTCTCACAATTTGGATTTTTTAAATTCTAAAAAAAGTTAATGAAAAATGGGGGGCCCTCGGACGCTATGCTATTTTTTTTATAAAAATAGGACCTTCCCCCCCCCTTTTTGAATCCCTTAATGTTCATTATTTTCAAAAAAATTATTAGCTTAAAAACTAGACTCGAAGCACTTCAACTCTTGTTCTTCCTGCATCTTCAAATTTTGAGTGTAACTATCTTCATTTTCTTGTGCACATCAGATTTTTTGCTGATTTCAGGAAAAAAGTGGCATCTTAAGAGCCATTTTTGTGTCATAGCTTGGTGCACTTACCCTTTAGTGTTTTACCATTTTTCACCTACCAAGGTTAGTCATAATCACTTGAGATGAATCTAAATAGTTTCCCAACCTCTTCATTTTTGTCTCTTCCACTCATATTTTGATCTATCTTTCGTTTTTAGACACTTTCTTACACTCTAACTTTATACAAGCTTTCTTTGGTATTGATTTCTCATTTTGGGTACACTGGCACTCCTACAATGATCTTCTTAAGATACTCCTATCTCCTTGGATTTCTCAAGATTCTAAAGGTGATAATTTTTTTATTTTCTCTAATTCCACATTGTTATTATATATTTCTTCTATTGTGCTCTTGAGTAAATCTAAATATTCACATCCTACAATCTCTCATTTTAGTTATAATATTTTATTATCATCATTCTTATTTTTTAGATACACTTAGAGTAATATCACACACTATTTTAAATCTATTTATCATATTAGTTGTCCATTGAGTTTAAAATAATAGCATAGGGGCTTGACTACAAGGTAAGCTCCCATATACTCCCAAAATAAATTATGTCTCCTTTAGCCACAAGTTTTCATCTAGGAGAAGATATTCAACCTTTTGGGATTTTTGCAATATATTTTCCTCACTTCATTCATCATTCCTATTATTTTTATTGTATTATATTAGTTTAATATCTATTATTTCATTTATTCTACCATTGGTGATTTATTTGTTATTTTCTAGTTCTATGTTTTCATATAAATGGACATGCACTATAAAACATAGTTGGTTTCTAGAAATTTTCACCATACTAGACTACGATGCATCACATAGACATCCACACTTAGCACTATTGATGGGTGTTTCTGCACCTTCTCAACATAGACACTACACAAGTGCAATGCCTCTTTGAAAGGTAATTTTTGTAGCTAAGTTTTAGAAATCACCCCAAGGTCTCTTGGGTGTCAGGTCATGACTAAGCTTGGAATAGTTTGATTGGTTGATGTGATTTTCTTGTAATCAAAAAGGGAATTTATGGTCACTAAGTTTGGAGGGAATTGGGTCTACAAAAGGAGTTTTATGAATTCTAGAAATGAAGGACAACTTCTACAAGTTCACTCATCAAATTTGGCTTTGTTGGGATGCTAGAACTTTGTTTAAACTTTAGTTTTCGAAGAAAGTTCAAAAGGGAAAATGGATAAGAATTTTCCTAGACCTACAACTAATGTTAAATAGTAACAATGGAGGATTCTACAGTGGAAAACCTTCCCAAAACTAAGTTCCACTTAACCAAGGGCAACCTACAGTCTCATGAAACTAGTGCAATCTTCTAAGGTCTACAGATTCTCAACCATCCATTCACCATTAAGCATGAATAATAGATGAACTTAAGTGCAACAAATACAACAATGCTCATACTAACTTTACACATTTGTTTATCATCAATAGACAACAAAAAGTATGAGCCAGGAAGATATGAACACCATAGCTTTCTTCACCATTAAAGTGTAGCATAAATTGACAACTAAAAGCAACTAAAAACTAGAATAACAAAGCTAAAATCTAATATTGGGAGAATGAATCATGCACACATGAGAAGAAAACACAAGAATCCATCAAAACAATGTTATTCTCATTAATTTTCTAAAGCATGCCTTTACACAACAACTCATCTCTCTCTTTGAAAATGAGAGTATGCCCCTATTTATACTTTTCCAAAAGAAAAATGAATGGATAGGATTCATTTTCATTGTGTGGCTCAGATTCATTTTACATTAGGGTTTCACCTACCCCTAAATATATAGCAATATAAAATACATTCTTGTCTTTTTCCCTATTTTGTCATCTAGTGGCCTTGACACTGTAGTTGTTTTGTCTTTTAGTTCTTGTCATCCTTCATAGCTATTTTGACAAGTATTCATCATCTATAACTCGGTTTCCTGCATTCTTCTGGAGAGTATCATACTCCACAAACCTTCTGATCATAACCTAGAGCTTGTCCCATTCCATGAGATCAGATTGAAGCATCTGAGAGGATATCTTTTTGAGTCTCTCAATAACCTCCTCCTAGTGCTTGGTACATTTTGGGGTTGCTTTAATGATCTACTCAGACTGAGTGAAAGCTCTTGTAGCAAATTCCATGAATTTCGGTGATAGTGTGTATGTAGCCCCCTGCTCCATCTTCTTATGGAAGAACAACTTGATTTTCTCTGGAGCTTGTCCCATTCCATGAGATCAGATTGAAGCATCTGGAAGGATGTCTTTTTGAGTCTCTCAATAACCTCCTCCTAGTGCTTGGTACATTTTGGGGTTGCTTTAATTATCTGCTCAGACTGAGTGAAATATCTTGTAGAAAATTCCATGAAGTTTGGTGATAGTGTGTATGTAGCCCCCTGTTCCATCTTCTTATGGAAGAATGACTTGATTTTCTCTGGATCGAGATCCAAATCAGGCATCTCATAATTTTTCATCATTTTAAAGTAATCCTCACTGTCAGTCTGGTGCTCTATAACCCACTCAAGATCAAGCTCCAACTCGTGCAATGCCTTTTCTAGGATTCATTTTCTGTAATCTACACCCATTTTCCATGTTTCCACTAACAGATGATCATCCTTTAGGAGTCCAAACTCATTTTCCCATATTTCCCTAGAGAGTTTGAGAACACTCTCGAGCTTAGGATAAGTTATCCTATACAACTCATAGAATTTTTCACATGTTTTTATCATGTCCCCAATTTTCTTTTGTAATCCTTGGAACTTGTTGAATGTTTGGGTAGCATGGTGGATACCCATATCACCATTGTATACTACCTGGTTGAACCAATCTGCAGTGGACTTGGTCCAGTTCTTCATCTTCTCCATTCTATTCAGCTCCTCCTAGGAGAGGCGAGCAGGCGTAGATGATGTCATGGGAGCCTCTTCTTCTACGGATGTCCACTATTGAATATAAGTAGTAAGATCCGCTATAAGTGTTCTTTCAATTATTCTTTCATGGATTGGTCCTTATTCATTTGTTTCACAATGGTGGCTACTGATCCTTGAAATTCATCTATCTTTTTTTCTCAATTTGATGGGCCTAGGTTAATCATGGATATGTTCGAGCCCTGGCCTTGCACATCAGTTGTATCTTTTTCCATCATAGGGATATCAATTTGTACCGTCTGGGACCCGGAGGCATCCACCGTGATGTGGGAGTAGACCTTGGGCTTCTTTTCTTTCTTATTTTTTATTTATGCCCTAGCTATAATTACATCAAACCTCACTTTCGGGTCAATGACCACAGGAGCCTTCCTTTTCAATTGTCACTCCAGGCAGTCATGAATCTCAGCTTGAGCCTTGGGTGATTCATGATCACCATCATCTTTTTGTTCCCTTCGATTTTTTTCCTCTTCATCACCTAGAGCTTCTTGATTATTCTTTTCCTCTTCATCTAAGCCTTCTATCTATATAGTCTTCCCTTTGTCTAGCTCAGTAGAAGCTACATTCTCCTCAGTGGTGCTTTCTTCTTGGGGTGCCTTCTCTTCCTCATGTTTGATCTCAACACAGTGCTCAAGCTCAAAGCTCTTTTCCAATGCATCTTCTTCATATTTCTCTCTTTCTTCGTCCTTTTCGGAAGGTGATTCTTCTTCTTGTACCAAGCCCTTGTATTGGCCAATTAGTGGAGGCTCCTTGAGTATCTCCACATTTTCATCAGTATTTGTCTTCTCTTTAGAGCGGTGCCCCTAAGGATCAGCCCTTTTGATAGCTTCATTGTGTTTTTGGGGCAGATCTTCATCCAACTCCTAGTCAGATGTTTCTATAATATAATGCTCATTAAGAGCCTCAACGTCCTCTTCTAAAGTCTGTGACTTCTCTTCATTAGAAGCCACTTTTTCTAGGTTTACATTTAATCCTTCTTTAGGGTGTTCAAAGTAATCATCCTGATCTAAATCCTCAGGTTCATCTGCTACATCCTTTGCAAACTCTGCATGTTGCTTAGTGTGATGTTTCTCCATCTCTTTCAATATTTTAATCATGGCTTCCATCTTTGGAGGCTATCTAGGTGGTGGGGGAAGAGGTAGGGAAGTATCAATTTGGGCCATTAAGGCTTGGACCTTGAGGTAAAGGATTACCCCAGAGAGTTCATCAAGAATGTTTTGCATATATTCCATGAAATAATGTGGCAAAGTGAGAGGTTCCATGGTAGTTGTGGATGGGCAGTGGAGCAAAGAGAGTACAAAACAGGGGAGGGAGCAAAGAAGACAACAATGGGGATGTCATAAAAGATGAGGATTCAAGCATCATCACTAGAGTAGTTGGCGAGGTGCAAGCGAGGTGGACTGAGATGTCCATGGTGGGTGGAGACAAAATGGGAAAATCTTGGGTAGCAGAAGGTGAAGGAGGGGTGACGGTGATAGTGGTAGCAGGAGTAGAAGTGGTAGGTGGTTAGTTTGGCTACTCGATGTATTCTTCTTCCTTGTGTTCAAGATCCTCCTCTATGGTGGGAATTTTGAGAATGAATTTTCATGTTTTCTTCGCTCTTTTAGATGACTTCCCTTCAGTGGGCTTTCTGGAATACACCTTATGTTTTTGTTTTCACTCAGGTACATCTTGTCTTTTCTTTGACCTTGTTGGTGGTGGGAACTTAGGATCTTCTTATGATGGGATGGATGTTGTGCCACTATTAGTTTAACTTTCAAGCTCGTCCTTGACCTCAACATAAGTCAATTTAGCACCCTACTCTTTAAGTTGGGTAATTTGTGTGTCTACCCACTGTCTTATTATATTTTCAATGGGTCGGATCAATATATCGAGGTCGGTGACCTCCTCTTCATTCCAATCTATTATAGGAAAGGGAAAGTTGTCCATGACATTGTAGCTATCATCAATAATATTGTTGTCTTCTTCCACTACCAGATCAAGCATGGGGAAAATATTTACTGATTTCACAAATTGGGTCGTCATTCTCATATAGTGCCTCATTCACACTTCTTTATCATCTCCACAATTGACCCAGAAATCTTTGACTCGGGGTTGGTGAGAATACTATCTCCCAACCAATTTCTTCAATTCTCTATAAGGGTCCATCCTTCCTTGGTCCGTGTGGAGATCCAAGTTATTCTCCACCATCTCTTTCTTTGAATACTCTACACATTGGGCGGCAAGGTAGGAGTACATTCCCTGCCTGATAGTTAGGGGATATGGAATCCCAGCTTAGTGTCTGTTGCTCAAAAATGTGTGGGAATTTTCCAACTATCAAGAGACTTCTAGCCTGATGATGCAATCATTGGTCTAGTGTGGAAATAGGTAGGGTTTCCCTGAGAACCCTTCTGCTTTGATATACATGAACTTTGGGAACTGTATGAACAGATACCCAAATCGTTTGATGAAGGCCTTTGCATTGTACGATACCCTCCTTTAAAAATCTCCTCCTAGGAGTCTAATTATGTGCATGATGAAGGCATCATTCACCCTTTTGTATTCTTTCTTAAAGTTTCTATATTGTAGCTAAGGGTAGCAGTCATAGACTTTTAACTCCCCTTTCTTTGTTCCTAGTGGACCTCCACTGAATAATCCTTTGTGGGAACTTCTCTACTAATATATATACCAAATATGATGTCATATAAAAGTTGGAGGTCTTGTTGACTTCCATGAGCTGGTTGTGAAGGTTGTTGTTGATCATCTTAGCCCAATGGAACTTGGTCTCCCCTCAGATGATTTCCTCGATGAAGTAGAACATCCATTCCTCAAAGAATGCAGTAGTTGGTAAGCCTATTACTCTACTTAATAGAGTGACCAGATCATGGTATTCTTCAAAGAAAACACTTCTAAACAACTCTTGTGGTACTTTTTTGGCATTACCCCTCTTTTCTTTCAACCAATGTTGGTTGATTATTCTTTTACATGCTATGGGGTCCCATTTCCACATGTTTTCAGCAAATTCTTTCTTTGTTTCTTCCATTTGATCAAATTTGGGGATGTGGAATGTCTTTCCAATAGATCTAGTAGACAAGTCTGCTAATACCCTCCCATCCTTATCAATAATTTTCCTCTTGGAATGATAACATTCTCAACAAGTCATGACTAGCTCCAGGGTAATTAATGTGGGAGGAAAGCTAGACGCCTTAGTGAGACCACTTGCCTTGATCTTCCATGCATTCTATTTGGTATGGTTCACTATCACCCTCTTCCTAAACTCATCAATATCCATGTGCCCCAGGTTGGTATTTGATACTGAGTCCCAAGTAGAGGAGATCTTTGAGGTACACTCCACTCCGTGAAACTGATACTTCATTTGGTCTTTTTCTTCTTTCCCTCTTGTCATGCAAGTGGGTTTCTTTCCTTTATCAACTTTCTCAACAAGCCTCCCTAATGGGCCCATAGAAGATTCCATAAATCCTACATGTAAAAGATGTAGTAAGTGCATTCACATTTAAGTTAGGGAAAATGTTAATCAAATTCAGCAAATCAGGCACCAAATCCACTTATAGATCATTAAAAGATCATGAATTTCATCATCATTCAGCATTGGGAGTTCATTTGGATCATTTAGGTGAATGTGGCCCTAGCGATGCAAGTTTCCCTGAGCTAGAAGCTATCAGGAGGAATACAATGAGAAAACAGCTCTGGGACCATAGAGACCCTCAGGCAACCACCCGCAACATAAATTTTGTATTGTTCATTCAGTGTTCAAATTTCTTATAAGGTGATTAGGCACGTGTGGAAATTGGTTGCAAGATACTTGGAGTCATTGGATTAAGGTCTAATGCTTTGTGGGTCTAGGACATGTAGACGCCATGAAGCAGATTTACATTTAGGATTGGTCATTGAATTAGCAGCATTTAAGGAACGACGACCCATAGGTAGAAGTACACATTGCGAGCCTCATGGGAACCTCAGGCTTTGGGTTGTGCCTTAGAGTTTAAATTATTTGGGACATGCAAAGGGAAGTTATCGATCCGCCATCGAATTTTTGTTGATAAAGAACGGCCTTGGAGGGATGGCAATCTACAGGTGGCAATCTACATGGGGGGACCCACAACAAGCCCATGAACTTAAGTTATGCATTGATGGACTTCAAGGTTTCGTGAAGGGAAACATCTCCTATGAAACTTGCCATGCAGACCGACGTGAAAATTCGGTCATTAAGGAATGGCTCTCAGGATCAATCAGACTTAATGAAATTTTTTAGGTGATGGGGTTTGGTCCACTCAACAATGGTGATGAAAGTGGGTCTTGCGCTGTGATTGAATAACGGTGATGAGAAGATGGCAGCCCACAAATGGAACTCTGCATGGGAACACTTGCATGAGGAAAGGGACTTAGTCATTTTTCTCTACGATTTTCAATGTTAATATGGGCGGCGACAGTAATGGTGCAGATTGCAATGGTTTCTTCGCCACACGAAGAATGGCGATGGAGGAATGGGACTCCGTGTGAATGTTGAGATGTGGTTTTGGCCAGTTCTAAGGATTTTCTAAATGCTAGGAACAAATGGTTCATGAAAAGTTGAGGATTTGTGAAGGTCACCAAGAAAATTGGGGTTTTATTTCCAAGTTTTGAAATTTTATTCAAAACCCTAACTACAAAAAAAAAACTTCTTGAAAATTTAACATGGCTTACCTGGAAATGGTGTGAGAATACGATAAAAAACTTCATTTGAATTCATAGTAGGACCTTTTTTTTAGGTTGGCACATCTTTCTCTCCATTCTTCTCCCTTTGAAATTCAAAAAAAGTGAGTGAAAATGAAAAATTCAACCCCCTTTTATAGGAAAATTGGTCATTAATGCGTGCAATAAATTCTAGGTACAGCAGTAGGTTGGGTAGATGGGTTTGTAAAAACCTAATTTAGTGTAGTCATGGGATGGCAAAGGATGATGTGGGACCCACTATGTGGATGGACACTGGGGTTTTGCCGCTAGCTAGCGGCTGAGCAATGATGGTAGCTCGCGGAGGGAAACTTGCAAGTCCAAGCCCGCAAAGGCGAATGACTTAATAGATTTTGGGGTGATTAATTTGGTCAATTGGAATGTGATGACTTTATAATGTGTGACCATATTAAACTCAGAATTAAGGGCATGCAAAATGAGGCAAAGGAAAAAACAACCTGACAAAGGAAAAAAGGGAAGAGGGGGTCCCTAGTCCAAACGGAGCATGTGTGCTATAGGCACAACAAATGGCGACTCTACTGGGAGAATGCTTCCAAGCATTCCAAGGGTAAGGATTCATCTGGAACCCATAATTTCTGGTTTCCCAGACCATAATCGAGTTTCCCCAAATGAACTCAAGACTAGAAAAGAACAAAATCCTTGGTTGAATCAAATCATTGAAATATCTCAAAAATGTGTGCAGTGAGTTCATTCCCCTCCCTTAGAGACCATATAGGATAGCAATAAATTAGCTGAGGCAAGCTACATAAGTTGTCTAACCCCAAAAGTAACCTGGACATTGCTTCACTACCAATTAAGCGTGTAAAGCCCCGACAGAGTTGTCGTTGTGCCTCACGAACATTGCTAGATTTCCAGTTGTGCATCCATAGCCCCGATAGAGTTGTTCACACACTCGCATAGTTCCTTATTTTCAACATTTTCTTTTCTCTTTTCTCTTTTCTCTTTTCTTTCTTTTCATATTTTTCTTCAATACTCTTTTTCTCAACTGCATAAGCATTGAAACTCATGATGTGTTTCAAAATCACAGTGGTCAGTGGCGCAGAATTAAGATTTTTTACTTCTCGTGACATCATAATGACTATCTAATAGCTCATCGAGAGTACTTAATATATATTTCATGTATAATCTGAGATGATTGTTAAGGGATTTGAATAAGGGTTCAGTCCTAGGCCAAGTTAGAGTTCAAGTAAGGAAACTTACCTCATGAGTGCAGACAGAAATTCATGGTAAATAATGAAGACTTATCCAAGGAACAGATGGGAGTGGGTAGAAAAGTGGGCTCTCCAACGAGCCAATCACAGCCACTGCATCAAGATTAGGAAACACCCTCGGCTAAAACAAAAACTAGGAAAGTGTGCAAAATTGAAGCGAAAGCAAACAACAAAGCAAAAGAACCTACTCTAACTATGTATAGCTATATACAAAGGAGATGAGCTTGGAAAGCTCAAGAAAGGAAATAATGCTTGAGGTACTTCCTATTGATAGGAAATGGGATATCCTCTCCAATGAGGGTCTTAAATCGAAAGGCATTATCTCCTAGAATCTCAAAAAACTAAAATGGGCTAAGCCAGAGCTTCTCAAATTTTCCATGTCCCAACAAAGGACTAAATCTACAATCCTAAAGGACTTTGCTTTGGCTCGAAGATTGAACCATCTCTTGACTAAGCCCTGGTGTTTGGTGAATTTTTCTATTGCTTAGTTGTGAACTTCTTCTAAGTGTAACAACTTAGCTAGGAAAGCCTCTTGGCACTCTCCCTCCTCATAATATGTGATGATGAATTGGAGTGTAAGGATTTTGAGGTGGACTAGGAAAATAGGCTCTAGGCCATAGACTAGGTAAAATGGGGAATTTCCCAAGGCATCCTTGTGACGAGTGTGATCCGCCCATAAGGAAAAATGTAATTGGGTGTGCTAGTCCTTTGGATTCTTATCAAGCAACTTTCGGATGACAGTTAGCATGTTTTTGTTGGTGGATTCTACTAGGCCATTTCCTTGGGGATGGTATTTGGACAAGAACTTAAGTCCAATTCCATAATCAAAGGCCCAATTAGCAAACTTAAGGGATGCAAACACAGGTCCATTGTCACAAACGAGGGAAAATGAACAACAAAAGTGATTTAAGATAAAACTTTCTAGAAAATTAGTCACTACTTCAATTGTACATTGCCTACATGTTATTGCTTCAGTATGTCTAGTGCAGTAATCAATAGCAGTCATAATATACATGTGGCCTGCAGACGATGGCGGTTTTACCGATCTGATGAAGTCGAATCCCCATTGAGCAAAAGGCCTTACCTCCATAACTGGTTGCAACAGGACAACAACATTTCTTTCCTTAGTGGATGTGGTCTGATAGACGTGACAAGATCTAACATGGTTGTGTGCATATATGAATAGCATCAACTAGTAGTACCCAACTTGTAGAATTTGATGAGTTGTAGAGAGGCTAGACTCGTGACCAGTATTGACCTTATAATGAAATTGCTTCAGCACTTCAACTGCTTCTTTTCCAAGGCATCTGAGATAGATTCCTTCATGATTTCTCTTGTACAACATAGATCCCCACAGCATATAGTTACTGCTCTTCAATCTCAAAGCACATTTTTGTACTCCTTGCAGTCATGATGGGAAATTTTTGTTCAGTAGATAATATACAATGTCATCATACCTGTTATCTGACTTTTAGCCTTCAGCTAAAAACCAAGTAACTATAGTGTTGTTCTTTTCATGTTGTTTAAACATTTAAAGATAAACCATAAAACTACTAGTTTCATAATGCATGAAAGAGTGATTGTCAAAGCAAATCATATTACACCTTGTCATTTCAATTTTGCATCGAAGCAAATGTGAAAGAGAAACATGGATATACAAATGCAATCTTTTATTAACAATCTTGAAATGTACATGTCCCTCACAAGCCAAGGGAATAGCTCTCTTATTCAAATGAAAATATGAAACAACTTATACATGAATAAGTAAAAGAGAGAGAATGTTCATGTAAGAATGGAACCAGTCATTTCCTGTGAATGACTTGTTACAAGTCACCCTACTGCTGCCTCGAACCGCTTGTGCCTCTCCCAGCTCTGTTGCGCTCCTCACCCTACATCTGAAGAAGACATGGTGTTAGATCGAAGCTCTAAGAAATGAATGATTCAATCCTTGCATACACACCTACCTATGCATGTATAAGCTGATCCATAATGCATTAAACAAAAGAGCATTCAACATATGCATTTATTTTCTAACTGTTTGCTTCATGTGTAGATTTAGAATAACCCTGTTTATTGTTTCATTATCAGATCAAATGCAACATGTGGGGTAAATGTGGCTCCCACAAGGGTAGAGCTCAGTGTGCTTCGAAAGAAAAGGAAATTGAGCAACTTGATCAAAGATTTATCCCTTATCAATGCATTAAATCAATATGGAATCATACCAATTGATAAAATTTCATTATCAAATTCAAAAGATGCATCAAGTTCAATTATGCATTATCAGTGTTTAAAAGATGCATCAATTTCAATTATGCATCTATTTAATAATGAGGAAGCATCTCAGATTGTTGTCAAGCCCTCTAACCACAACCCTGTTGGGTAGTCACTCATCACACAGGAAAGTAAGTTGCTAGCTCACCCACATATGTGATAGGTAGCTATCAAACAAAGTTAGAATGAGGAGACTATGCATGTTTATTACATATAACTACAACAGGAATATGGTTGAATCAAGGTCATGATACAAGTACCGGGATAACAACTTTGCAAAAGCCACAGGAGGCAAATGGAATTGATAGTGTTCATCCATAGGTGTACTTGTGGAAATGAATGCAACAAGTGAAGGGAATAGTCATTGATAAGGAGCAGTCCACAATAGTCTCATGCTACAAAGTGCCAAGAAATAGTTGGAGCAATCATGAAGGTTGGAGTAGAAACTTTCAGCCCATAAGTGCATAGGTTCAACATATGCATTAGTAATCATGCTTTCAGAAATAAAGTAAAGAGGAGAAAATATAAATCAAAGATAGCTATTGAAGTATTATTAAAGGAAAATACATGTTGATATCATGAGACAGGACAACAACAATGAAAGCATGCAATGAAGCAACATGGACAAAACTGCTAGGAAGGAAGTCACAGGACAGTTATCAATGTGAGAAGGAAAGATGACAATAGATACAGTAGATTGATAATGGATCAGCATAGGCTAAATTGATGTAAGGAGTCACATGATAGAAATAAAAGGAAAAGTAAGTGCATTCAATCTAGTTTGTACTTGCTAAGCACAGTAGGTGTCTTTACATTAAAAGTAGTGACTTCAACACATTACAAAAATCATTGAGTGCTCAAAATACAATGAATTACAACCATAAGCAACAAGATGTGGTCTTGCATTATTAACATGTCAATCAGTTGAAAGCATAGTCACCACAGCATCTCTACAGTTGCATGATAGTTGTACAAGAACTCAATAAGAAAGCAACTATTTATGAAGACAACTTTGTGGTGGATAGTCATGTGTAAAAATAGAAATTCAAAGGTACAATCCATGATTTATAACTAGAATAGTCTGTTAGATGCAATCTCATGGTAGGGACAGATCCTTCATGATCATGTCTTAGTGGCCTGAATAGTGGGTTGGTCATAAGGTGTTTATGGTGTAGATGAGGCTGTGTCATTGTTACTCATGGTAGAGTTGATAAGGATAAGGAAAATTCTTAAGGAGAAGTTGCATCAGAAGGTAGTGTTGCAAGGACAACAATGATCTTATGAAGCAATATCAAAAGCCAGTAATGCAGTCCTATATAGGCCTAAAGTGATCAACCTTTGGAAAAATAAAAGGCAATGTCATCATCATATGACATGATGGAATGTTAATTTATGAGTTTTGAGGCACAAAACATAGTCCAATCAAAATGTGGATTAGCATTCTAGGATAGTCTAATCAAATGAATTGAAGTCATGATAGTCTAGAGTAGCCTTGGTATGACTGTCTAGACTGATGAACATGAGAAAGGGGGACAGCTTCAGCATTACAGCAGTCCCAACATCAAAGTCTAACAGCAAGATCACAAACCTGTGGCAAGGATGAGATCATCCAATGAAGGCAATATGGTTTTCCTGTAAGGGATTTGAAGGGGCAAATCATAAGCATTCACAGGGACCACCAAATTCATGTTTTCAAGGAGGATTGAGAGGGAATTGTTCATTGGTTTCATAAAGGTTGAAGGGGTGCATTGACAAGTCAATTGAAGAGATAGGACCCAAGCCATGGTCCACAATGGTGGAGAGTCCAATAACAGCATGGTGAATTTAAATAGTATCTACATTTCTTGCTCCATGATCTAAGGGTCTTTTGTTACTATTTCCTTTTCATCTATTGAGGACTGTAGCAGTATATAGGCGGTCTACCCCCTTAGATCACAGAGGCATGGGAAGCACAGTGATAGGAGGATTCAATCAAAGTATAATACAGTTAGTATTGTATCCAGCAGTTTTAAGTAGCATGAGATGTGTAAGCCCAAGAACAATGACCTTGAAGTTTATTGGACAGTCAATTCAATAGAATGGTGAAGCTCTTTCACGGCTTTAAACCACACAGGGAGATGACAAAACATACCAGTCTTTGAAGTAGAGTGAGAACATGGAAGCATTGGTAATGCTTTTACTCCACTTACAGAAACCAAATGAACAACTCTCCAGCATAATCTTGAACTTAAGAGAGGCCAAATGCATATCAACAAACTGAACAAGGTAAATACAGAAGTTATAAATGATAGCATTCTACAGTAGTGAGGAATCTGGCTATTCATTAAAATGTTTTGTAGCCTTTTCAAAATCATGTTCAAGAACCAAACATGGATTATGGAGGAGGTTACGCAAAGTTCCAAATCATTGGACACAGTCTCAAGGAAAGTCAAAGAATTTGCATGAGGTATGGTTCAACATTCAGAAATGACAAAGCACTATTAAAGAAATTTAATGCAAGTCTCTCAGGGTTCCACTTCCTGAGCTCAAAAATACTTTATTCCATACTCTATTTGCATGAGAGATGTCTAAACAATAGAAAGGTGAAATATTTTCTAAGCCATCTGCATTTTGCAACAAATCTTGAACCTTTCAAAAGAAAATATGCAAAACCCACCTGGGGTTTCAAGACTAAGGCAAATGTTGCTTTCTCTTTTACAAAAGTGAAGGAATTTACAAGATTTTTTGCATTTCAAGCAACAAACCAGAAGCTTTCAAAGAAATCATGCAACCCACTTGGGTTTTCAACTAACAATTGCATTTTCAATAGATATGAATGCTACAGGAAGCCCCAGCAAGGGTCCTTCTCAAAATGCAGAAAAAGACAAAAAATGACAAATTCAAGAAAACCCATGTTCAAAAAATGGAGGCCTAGCTCACGAGTTTTTTCAGTCTTCCTCTCTTTTCTACATATCAAAACCCATCTAGGTTGTTAAAAATTTTGTGAAATACAAAGAGAAAATCACAAGACAGCATAGGGGTTTTAATAAATGAGTGAGCCAAGAAAAAACACAGTATTTTCTATTCATGGCCACGACTAGAGACTTGTTTCCTTCAGGAAGACAATAGAAACACAATAGGGTATCGTTATTTTCAAATGCAGATGAAGACAAGCACTTTGTGCTTCATGGTCAGCTAGAAACAAAAGGAAATATAGCTTTTTGTTGCTAAAAAACTAAAATGGAGGAGTTGATTCGAATCACCTGGAGGTTTTCTCACAAGTTTTGCAAAAAAATTTCACCTTGTGCTCCTAAAAAGCTTCATTGAGTTCTCATAGTGGCTGTCAACAAGAAGAGCAATAACAGAAAAGTAGAAATGAACCAACAATGGTCAGAAAGAAGCCAAAGAAATGCTTCATAGCCGCAACCTATGAGTCAAAAATTGTCCTCTAAGTCAAAGAAATGCAAGCTTTTTTCAAACAAAGGTGTTTACCTGAGATCCGTGGTGTTTTCATGATGGATAAATGCCAAAAGCTGACCAAAAAACTAGTGAGGATATCATTTTCCCCGTGTTCTCCAAACCCTCATGGTGGCAAAGACACTTTCCAGATTCTTGCAAGCAACAAAATGATGGATTTTTCTTCCTCATTTTGATATTATGATTAGGGTTTGACCCTTGTCTTTGCATTTTGGTGGGGTGTTTTATCATTTCTTTTAAAATTGACACATGATTAATGTGATGGGGCCAAACTTTGTATATCCCCTAGGCTTTTCATGCCTTATAAACCTTCACACTTAAAAATCTTTGTTAGGAACCTCACTATGTCATGTAGGCATTCTATGCCTTAGTAATTTCTTTCCTCATTTGACTTATGCTAAAGTATGAAGTGATGGAGTGTGCAATGACCCTTAGGTGATGCTTTGTTTTCCATATCATGTGACTTAGAATATTCTTTCCCAAAGCCTTGGAGGTCGACCTTGTTGGCCAAGTAATATTGATACTTATGCCTTTGCAAACATGTGACTATGACATGTGTGGGAAGAATGCAGGATATGAGTGGTAAGTTGATAGTCAAAGTGCCTTTGAGCCTTTGAGATTTTTGTCATATCATTTGATGTTAAATTTTATTCTATGACTGGAGATATCATCTAGGTGACTTTAAAATCACTTTTATTGTGCCTTTTAATGCTACTGTAACACATGGATGGTGGGGCCCTTTTGATTTGAGCCAATTGTAAAGTGATTTGCTAATTGATGTTTTATAAATCACTTAGCCAAATCACTATATTTAATTCTTTAAAAGCCATGTGTTTTCAGAAACACACATATTGCATGAGGGGGGAATATGGTCAAGTGTTAAAATAGGACCAATGATGATTTGCAGAAGTGTGAGAGGTGTGTGATGCTATTTGGACTATTTTTACTGAGTTTGAGGCCAGCTGGAGCTTTTTTTGTCACACTTTTGAGATGGCTATTGACTTGGATTGGTTTTTCTTCATGTGGAGGGAATTTTAGAGACTTCTAGAAGGTTCTTTTGGAGCCATTTCTATTTTATCTGAGGATAGTCTTCTCAAAGTACATGTGTGGGAGGTTTTGGTGGTTTTTTTGGTTAAGTATATTCATTTGGAACTTTTTAGGGAGTTCTTTCTTTTTTAGCAGGAGGATAGCTACTAACTTGGAGTTATTTTTGATGAAGCTGCATTGTAACTCAGACAGACTTAATACATAGTAAGCATTTTTAATTGATATAGTAGAGCACTTTTACCTTCTCATTTTTTGTTTCTCATGTATGTTGTTAATGGTTGATCATCTTGTTTTGTGAAATCTATCTTTTCCTTGCAAGCTTGTCTCATGTTATGCATCTATTTAGCAAAAGGTGTTTATTTGTAGGTTGTAATTTGTGTTGTTAATGGTGTTGATTAATTGTGAAATCTTTGTTTTCCTTTTAATAGCATTATTTATAGACCTTCTTATGAAATATTTATGCAAAATGCATTATTAAGTGAGTTGTGTAAGTCCAACTTTGTGATATTAATTCAAATATGATGAGTTGTTAACAGGTCTAGATTGTTTGGTGTATCAATTTAGTTTCATTATAGCATTAGTTTAATTTCATGCAACCCTTACCCTTAGCTCAGAAATTCAGCAGTTAAGTGATATCAAATGGGGAAGTTGGCCCACAATCCAGAGGTCTGCTTTCAGATAGGTTACCCACAACCTGAAAGCATTCCAATGTTGGTCCAAATCTGCTAAGTGCAATTGGAAAAGCTCAGCAAATAGGGTGCAGATTTGTAATCTCCAACAGTTTTGGCACGCCCGGTGGGACAGAATAGTCATTTCAGACTAGAAAAACACATCAGTTTGTTGGTTTTGATATGCTTCCATCAATATTTTTAAACTTTTAAAGGTCACACTAGCATATCTGGCAGCTCCGAATGTGAAAATTAATGATAGATCAGTGCTATGAAAGCTTATGAAATGAATTCAGACAAGGGGAAATTCTCTCCCACTAGAATATTTGCAGCTTTCACCACCCCGTATGAGAGGTAGGCCAACAAAGAAGGCTATTTTTTTGTCAAGAAAAATAGTTTCAACTCCACCAACAGTGAGAGTTTTCAGCCCAATAAGACAACGAAACTTGGTGCCAAACATGGTTGTTCCAAGAAACCAGGTGTTTGTGCCATTCAATGGTGGCAGTCCACTTCAATTAGCCCAACATGATGATATTCCAATGGCTGCTCTCAAAATTGTACCATATTTTTTAGGTGAAGATCAAAAAACACTAGTTGAGCATATCAAGGACATCTCAAATTTGTGCTCAGTGCATCATATAACACAAGAAAATGTTGCCTTCAGGTTGTTAGTGGAATCATTTAGAGGGAAATCACTCCAATGGTTCAGGAGTTTAGCAGTCAATTCCATCTAAACTTGGGATGAATTGGGAGAGGTGCTTTGTAAGCAGTTTGAAGACAAGTATGATAACTTGTCATTGGTGGAGCAGTTGACTCACATTAAACGGGCTCCTCACGAACGGATGACGGACTTCAATTTCTATTTCCAAACAATGTGGGATAGAATTTTGGCCACTACAAGGCCCCCAACTGAGGTGATATTACCTTTTAATAATGAAAAGAACTCAAGAATATTTATACATTACTCGAGTAAGCAATCTAGATAGAAAATCTAGTACTTAGTTGTGCTTCAGTCCTTTCTTCCACTTATTTACTTCTCAATTAGTCAAGCTTGGTTCACTACCAACCACAAAACCATGGTTTGATATTACCTTTTAATAATGAAAAAGAATCTCATAATAAGCAATGATGGTTTCATGTTGCATTCCCAGCCATATCTATGCCAAGAAGGGTTTGAGGATAACATACCTCGACAACCCTTTTAAGCATCTAAATCACTCTAGATCAATCAATAATTAAGCTTTCTCCTTGTCGACATTCTAAATAAATCTCACAAAGATTCATGCATGAAGTGGTTTATAGGCAAGACTACCCCACTACTAGTTTTCATAATCATTGCGGTTACAATGTATATGTATATACAAAGAAAAGGCAATATCCATTCTAAAAGAAGAAAGATTGCTTGACTTACCGTGTACGCAATAAAACCTGTCATCTCTCGAGTATTCTAAATTTGAACTTGTAATTAATATGGATGCAGCAAGATTTTGGTTTAAGCCTCTCTACTAATGAAATCTTTGCTTCATCTTCCTTCTTACTATTTTAATACCTCCAATGTAGATGGTGCCATTAATCTTTGGTCATCATTCAATAGTTCATAGTGCACTTAAGAAGTGGTTTCTACCTGGAATCTCCCTCATATGTACCACGACATTTCACCACCTAGCAGTCTGAATTGACCCTATAAATCAACACTTCTTATCATTATCTAGGAGACTTGATGGGTGTTTGTACAATCTTCTTTGGGATACCAAGTAGCGGTTTTTTTTCAGAGAGAGTCATTTGGCCTTGCTTCCTCTCAGGCTCAATATTTCTGCACAATATGCATGTATCACATGAGTGTATAGAAAGATAGTGTTAGATCCCACAACCTTTTTCCAGCATCCATTCTACCAGCGCCAAAATGGGAGCTTTCCAACAAGGTATCGACATCCATTTAAGCATCAAGGATGTATATATTTTGTCTGACTTTATAGCTATAACTATTTTGGTAGGTACGTATGCCAAAGTGTGGACACATAGACCAGGCATGTGAACTATTGATAGAATTCCTTATAGAAAAGTGATCTTCAGAGATTGCAGTCTGTGCATGATATGTACCAAAAATGAACTTATTGAAGATGCTTTTTCACCCCCTTGAAGTGAATGACATCTGCAGGTGTAAACAACTTTTACCCCCTTGAATCCATTCTTCCCACTAAAGAAAAGTGGTTCCAAAAGCGGTTCAAGAATCGGTTACATAGAATCTATTAATCCATTTCCCAACGACTTGATTCTTAACCTCCCTTTATCATCGACTTGCTTGGAATATAAATTTAGTTAATAATAAAGAAAAATAGTTACCAAGCCAATGAATGTGATGAGAGACATGGTTTGAAATAGAAGAATTTGAATTGCTATCAAAATAAGGCTTAAGCCACCTTTCGAAATCATGCTAACTTCCATTGATGGCCACTATTATCATTTTAAAACCGTCAAAATCTATTTCCAATGATAAATTAGTGTGTCATAGCTTTTCAAGGCTCATGTTGACATTAGAAACAAGATGATATCCTTTTGAATTCAAAATGTGCTCCTCATGTAAGAGTTGAGCTAAACAATAAGCTCTATGGCTAGATTAGCCATTTAGAATAATCTCATATTATATATAAATATATTAAAACTTCCAAGATTAATATCAACTTTACCATACAAATTTGATGATGTTCAATATTAATCGACACACAAGCGAAGTCACCCCCTCAATATGCACTTTCAGCATTATCATCATGATCGACGTCCTTATGCAATTTTCGTTGCAATAGCATATGCATGTACATATGTATACATACATACTTGAACATAAATGTTGATAGTATCTATGTCTTTGTATGCACATATGCATTCATGCACCCATCTATATGTGTACGAGTACATATGCTTACCTTATTGACAAGGTTTACCTATATTCATATATTCATTTTTTTTATATAATAAAAGAGAGTTAATAACCCTTAAGATAATCATATCGACACAAAGGTTGAATAATTGGTTACTATTGAAAAGCTTCTAAACACGATAAACAACAAGAACTAGACTTTAAACAACATCAAAACTTGTCGAATCAAGAAATAAACTTAGACCAAAAGGGTCAAGTATCACTTAGCCGACTCAACTAGGTTCACCATTTTCCATCAACACTAGACCTAAGATGGAAACAACCTGTTATTTTCCTTGTATCTATACCCTTCTCTCCGATTATGCTCTCCCCCCCTTTCTCAAAGGGTGGAAATCTGTTTCCTGACTGCAACTTGCAATCAACAACACGAGATTAGTGTTTCAGTAATCATTTTTAGAATCCTCATGAGATCATCACATCTTGACAACTTTTAAACACATGCCAAATTTTTAGTCAAATAAACACGACTCATGAAAACATTGATTTTTCCAGACATTTTAACTAAACATCAAATCATTGAAACATGTGTAATCATCTACTAATTACTTCAAAGTAAAAAGTAAAACATAGTTAAAGTTAGGGGTGTAACATATCTCCCCCCATAAGAGTCATCGTCCTCGATGATCCAATGCATCTAAAACCTTAATAAGATTAAAAAAAATTTGTTTATCCTGCAAAAAGCATGAAAAATTTAGACAATCTTGATATAAAATCATGGTAAAATTTCCATTTCATATTACCCTCTGGATACAGGTCCCATTGGACCTTGCATTTAAGAAGCTCAATCATGACCACTCCATGCTCCTATTTCGTGTAAAACATTCTAAGAATATAATTATCATCTATTATATAATTTTCAAATATAATCATTAAAAGCATTATACCTCCTGGTAATAGCTGAGAATAAAATGATTTTGTAATCAATCGAATTGATAATTTCATTTCTAGTATCTAGTTTGGAAAATATTCCCTACTTTATGAAAATTTTCTTCTCTAGCCAAGAATTGTGTTAGTGTATGGTTGGCATAAACTTAGCTTTTCTATCTAATATTAGCTTCCACCAATTATTTTTTTTGATCGGTTTGATTTGTTTACCCATTTCTAACAACATTTTAGGACTAATGTTAATCCTATCTTCTAGCTTACCCAACTTATAGGAGTTCGACATCTTTTCTATCCAATGTTTCAAATGGAGTCATCTTGATAAAAAAATTATAGAAGTTGTTATATCAAACACCCTAAAAGGTGGATACTCTTTCTACGTGTGGCAATCAACTACTTTTAACACAAGTTTACCAAGAGAATTTTAACAAAAGTTAACAACATTAATCGAGTAAGGTACCATTGCTCATCATGTAAGATACAAAAGTAACACCAACCTTCAATTTTCTAGTTGGAAAGGTTATTCATCATGTACCACTTTCTTTTATTTCATGCATCATTAAAATAAACTGGTAAGTAAATACAAGAGAAAGGATCAAAATTCCTAATCTAGGTTATTTGTCCTCCAAGACTCGGCATGCCACTGAAAAGAGGGAAAGCATTACCTGGCTATTTTCCTTCCAACCATGGACTTAGTGGTTCCTCTGCAATCCACGTAGTAATGGTTCACCACCCTGCTCGACTTGGAGAGACTATTCACTTGGGCTTACTGGTCCACCCACATTCCATAACACAAGGTTCAAAAAGTGATATCCACATAAGACCTCCTTTAGATAGTCTACATATTAATTATATAACCCAAAAGGGTTTGGAACCAATTCCTTTCCACACCAGGTTTCTTTCTTCTGTGAAGCTAAGGACATATCAGGTACATTTCCATAATTTACTCCCTTACACAATCCATCAAAGGCCCATATAGGACATGATAGAGAAGAACATTAAATCAGGCATAGTGAACAACCAAAAATTTCATGTATAGCCACCACAAAAACTCAAATCACTATCAAAATATAAGTGGTTTTAATTTCAACAATAAATCAAAGAATGAGAGATTTCCAACAATAAATCAAAATTTGACCAACTGGCCATAAGATAAACAATCTTCAAAAATTCAGCGGCTAGACCATATCAAAATAAAGAAAAACAATGACAATCCTTTCCAATATTAAAAGGTATTTTACCAAAAATCCAATGAAGTGTCAAATCCAGAAGAACACTATTAATGCACTATGTGACTTGACTAAGTCACTACAAGGGAGTAGATTGTTGCACTGTATTTGAATTTTCCAAAAGCTTATAGTGGATTAGAGATTTTGTTACAGGTGCACCAAACAAATAAGTCCCTTAAGACTTTCATCATGCTCCAAAATTTTACAAATGAAAAGGTTATATTAGTTTCACTCCTATTTCTCGGAGTATCTATCATTCACCCGCCAGATGACATTATACGATCATTTTATAGCAACACACAAAGATTACAATAGGAACACAACTTATTTTCTTTGTTCCACATTAAAAAAATTTATTCCTTCACTGAATAGGTTACATGTTAAAACTTAAACAATTTGACTAAATATCTCAGTGATAATTACATTCACCAATGTAGTTGTACTTTCTAGCTCTACCCAAAAGCAAGTACTTAGTTCTCAACCTTTTTTTTAATCCTATGCCAATATAACACTACTCATTGTTTAATGATCCTTTTATTCCACTTGGCTCATTCCAAGCCATCTAGAAGTTAGACTAGAACCCATTTTATCTAGGTGTCATTAATATAGTTTCAAGAATTTCCAACGCTCAGATGCTTCAACACTTGGTTGATTACTTTTGGGTCTTCCCATCCTTAAGTTCTTGAGAAATAAGATTGATCCTAAATTCATACAGACATTGCTCTACCTGAGCTCTTAGTCTGATTATTAACTGACCAAGGTTTTACCTTTCTAGTCAGAGTCTCAAAATATTTTCAATATGCATCCTTAACAGAATGTTGTTCTTTTGCTCTTAGAGTTCTAACTCTTAGTTGGCTTTCTCTTGGCCATTGACTTGGGTAAGTGCTGTAAAGATAGTCTTCCAGACAGTTTCCTTGGTTTTTTTCTTTTCTCCATGTCATTCTGGCATCAAACCAACTTTAGCCATAGTCAATTTGCTAATGTTTAACAAGTTTTCTCGTAATGAGCTCATAGGTCCATGTGATGAACCCGGTCAGCTCTGATACCATATGTAACAACCCTCTTCTTAATACTCAGGTAAACTCAAAAATTTACTAGAATGTAAATAAACTAGTAACCATGAGAGAGAAAAAAAATTTAAAACATTTGCATAAGGTTATAAAAAGTAAATAGACATCCTTTTCAAATACCCCACGAGGGTGTTTTCTATAAGGAACATATCGAGGAAGGAAAGAGGTTTTTCCTTTCCAAGGACCAGATTATTAATACAAATTCACTAACCAAGTAGTTATTAAAAGAACTCAAGAATAGTTATACATTACTCGAGTAAGTGTTCTAGATAGAAAATCTAGTACTTAGTTGTGCTTCAGTCCTTTCTTCCACTTATTTACTTCTCAATTAGTCAAGCTTGGTTCACTACCAACCACGGAACTATGGTTTGGTATTACCTTTTAATAATGAAAAAGAATCTCATAATAAGCAATGATGGTTTCATGCTGCATTCCCAACCATATCTATGCCAAGAAGGGTTTGAGGGTAACATACCTCGACTACCTTTTTAAGCATCTAAATCACTCTAGATCAATCAAGAATTAAGCTTTCTCCTTGTCGACATTCTAAATAAATCTCGCAAAGATTCATGCATGAAGTGGTTTATAGGCAAGACTTCCCCACTACTAGTTTTCATAATCATTGTGGTTACAATGTATACGTATATACAAAGAAAAGGCTATATCCATTCTAAAAGAAGAAAGATTACTTGAATTACCATGTACGCAATAACCCCTGTCATCTCTTGACTATTCTGAATTTGAACTTGTAGTTAATATGGATAAAGTAAAATTTTGGTTTAAGCCTCTCTACTATGGAAATCTTTGCTTCAGCTTCCTTCTTACTCTTTTAATACCTCCAACATAGACAGTGCCATTAATCTTTGGTCATCGTTCAATAGTTCATAGTGGACTTAAGAAGTGGTTTCTACCTGGAATCTCTCTCATATGTACTGTGACATTTCACCACCTAGCAGTCGGAATTGACCCTATAAATCAACACTCCTTATCATTATCCAAGAGACTTGATGGGTGTTTGTACAATCTTCTTTGGGATACCAAGTAGCGGTTTTTTTTTAGAGAGAGAATCATTTGGCCTTGCTTCCTCTCAGGCTCAAGATTTTTGCACAATATGCGTGTATCACATAAGTGTATGGAAAGATAGTGTTAGATCCCACAACCTTTTTCTAGCATCCATTCTACCAGCACCAAAATGGGAGCTTTCCAACAAGGTATCGATATCCATTTAAGCATCAAGGATGTATATATTTTGTCTGACTTTATAGCTATAACTGTTTTGGTAGGTACGTATGCCGAAGTGTGGACACATAGACTAGGCACGTGAACTATTGATAGAATGCCTTAAAGAAAAGTGATCTTCAGAGATTGCAGTCCGTGCATGATATGTACCAAAAATGAACTTATTGAAGATGCTTTTTTTCCCCCTTGAAGCGAATGACATCCACAGGTGTAAGCAACTTCCGCCCCCTTGAATCCTTTCTTCCCACTAAAGAAAAGTGGTTCCATAAGCGGTTCAAGAATTGGTTACATACAATTTATTAATCCATTTCCCAATGACTTGATTCTTAACCTCCCTTTATCATCGACTTGCTTGGAATACAAATTTAGTTAATAATAAAGAAAAACAGTTACCAAGCCAATGGACGTGATGAGAGACGTGGTTTGAAATAGCAGAATTTGAATTGCTATCAAAATAAGGCTTAAGCCGCCTTTTCGAAATCGTGCTAACTTCCATTGATGGCCACTATTATCATTTTAAAACCTTCAAAATCTATTTCCAATGATAAATTAGTGTGTCACAACCTTTCAAGGCTCATGTTGGCATTAGAAACAAGATGATATCCTTTTGAATTCAAAATGTGCTCCTCACATAAGAGTTGAGCTAAACAATAAGCTCTATGGCTAGATTAGCCATTTAGAATAATCTCATATTAAATATAAATATATTAAAATTTCCAAGATTAATATCAACTTTACCATACAAAGTTGATGACATTCACTATTAATCGACACACAATCGAAGTCACCCCCTCAATATGCACTTTCAACATTATCATCATGATTGACGTCCTTATGAAATTTTTGTTGCAATAGCATATGCATGTACATATGTATACATACATACTTGAATGTAAATGTTGACAGTATCTATGTCTTTGTACGCACATATGCATTCATGCACCCATCTATATGTGTACAAGTACATATGCTTACCTTATTGACAAGGTTTACCTATATTCATATATTCATTTGTTTTATATAATAAAAGAGAGTTAATAACCCTTAAGAGAATCATATCGACACAAAGGTTGAATAATTGGTTACTATTGACAAGCTTCTAAACATGATAAACAACAAGAACTAGACTTTAAATGACATCGAAACTTGTCGAATCAAGAAATAAACTTAGACCAAAAGGGTTGAGTATCACTTAGCCGACTCAACTAGGTTCACCATTTTCCATCAACACTAGACCTAAGATGGCAACAACCTATTCTTTTCCTTGTATCTATACCCTTCTCTCCGATGATGCTCTCCCTCCCTTTCTCAGAGGGTGGAAATATGTTTCCTGAATGCAACTTGCAATCAACAACACAAGATTAGTGTTTCAGTAATCATTTTCAAAATCCTCATGAGATCATCACATCTTGACAACTTTTAAACACATGCCAAATTTTTAGTCAAATAAACATGACTCATGAAAACATTGATTTTTCTAGACATTTTAACTAAACATCAAATCATTGAAATGTGTGTAATCATCTACTAATTACTTCAAAGTAAAAAGTAAAACATAGTTAAAGTTAGGGGTGTAACAGGTGGATAGCTTGGGAATCAACCCCAACCAGCCCACTTGCAGACAGACCCTACTACTACAAAGACTCATCACAAGGTAAATACTGCCACACCTTTCAACATTACTGAATCCATGAAAAAGATAAATGTGAGTATGTCAATGTGGGATTCCCTGTCTATTCCTAGTCAAAAGGACTTGTTGCAATCTACCTTAGCTAAAGAAGGCATTTCAAGTGATATACCAGTAGGTCAACCCAAGGCTGTCCTGACGAATACACCTCAAGACAGTAGTAAACAGCCAGGTAAGGATGTCAAGCCACCCCCATTTTATGTGTCCTTGATAATAGGAGATAAAGTAGTTCACAATTGCATGGTCGATTCAGGGGCAAGTAGTTCTGTTATGCCTAAACAGATTGTTGATAAGTTAGGACTGAAGTATCAACCTCTTGAGAAGGGAGTTGTACAATTAGATGGGACAGCCATTAATACTTTAGGTGTTATCAAGGGTTTAAGCCTTACCCTACACACTTGTCCCAACTTCTCCATTCCCCAAGACATCTTTGTTATTTACTTACCTCCGCATTTTTCTTTATGTCTATCAAGGGATTTCACCACCAAGATAGGAGGTTATTTATCATCATATTGGTCTCATATGGTGTTTAGAACGAGATATGGGACTAAGGTAGTCATCAAATCTGAGCAACTTGCTAAGGATCACATTGAACCATATGTTCTAAGTGCGGTTAATGCTAATTGTGCTATTTTTAGTGATGATGAACTTGCTGCTGCTCAAGAGCTGCAAGCAGAAAGTATACTAGATGCACTACTAAGTGAGTGGGCAGCAAAGAATATTATTGATAGCCCAAATGATAACATTGAGGAAACTGGTTTGGGTGTCTATGTGTTGCATGAACCTGATTCAGTGATTCTAAACCTCGAATAGGAGATGGGATAGCAATCAGATCAGCAAGACGGAGAATGGAAGATGTTCTTTGATGGTTCTCGAAGTAAGAATGGTGCTGATGGGGGTGCAATTCTTGTGTCCCCATAGGGTGACAAATACTACTCTGCCTTCATATTTGCTTTCTCTTATACTAACAACACTGCTGAATACGAAGGTCTGGTTTAAGGCTTAGAATGGGCACGAAAGCGAGGAATTAGCTGCTTGCAAGTGCATGGTGACAGTGAATTGATTGTCAATCAGGTGAGAGGTTTGCATGTCACTAAGAATGATATTTTAAAATCCTACAAACACGGGGTGTGGGATATGATAGAAGAGTTTGATGCTTTCAATCTAATTTCTATTCCTAGGGATCAGAATAAGCATGTTGATAGATTGGCTGCCATAGGTGCTCAAGTTGATATTCCAAGTGAAATTAGGAAGGAAAAGTTGTAGCCATATGTTAAAATAGTTATCAGACCTTCTATTCCAAATAATAACGTTCATTGGAAAGTCTTTGAAATTGATGAACAAGTTTTGAGCTTCATGCTACAAGAAGATGAATTTGCAGCAGTCAACCAAGAGAAGCTTAAACAACAATATGATGATCAGATCATCCAATTGAAGTCCAACAAACTTCCCAAAGGTCTAGTCACCTTGGAATCCATTTTCAGCACAGATGACCATCTTAAAAAGATTAAAACCATCATGCAGGTCAAAGGAGAACACTATGAGGAGCTTGATGTATTTTCCCTGCAGATAAGCAAGCTTTTATTGCCCTCTGTCAAGAGTTCCAGGATGTATTTGCATGGGAATATTCAGATTTGAAAGGCTTTGATCCCCAAATTTTCCAACATACTATAGAGCTTGATCCAAACTCAAAACCTATTAGGCAGAAACAAAGGCATTTAAACCCCAAGCTTGAGCCTCTAATGGTCAAATAATTGACCAAACTGATTGAGGGAGACATCATTTTTCCAATCAAACACACCTCATGGGTCTCTAACCTTGTCTCGGTTAGAAATAAAAATGGTGAAATTAGGTTGCGCATGGACTTTAGAGATCTCAATAAAGCCTCGCTAAAGGATCTCTATCTACTACCCTCAATGGAGCAGATTCTGCAAATTGTAGCTGGTTTGGAAAGATTCTCATTACTTGATGGTTATATAACCAAGTTTTAGTCAAAGAAGAGGATCAGTACAAGACTACCTTCACCACAAAATGTGGCACCATGGCTTATAAAAGGATGCCTTTTGGCCTGTCCAATGTTGGTGCCATGTTTCAGAGGGCAATGGACAGGGCATTTAAAGGTTTGATTCATAAATTGGTACTTATTTACATTGATGATGTAACTGTGTTTTCCAAGAAGGCTGATGAACACCTTGCACATCTGAAACAAGTATTTGAGAGGTGTAGGGAGTATGGTATATCCCTCAACCCCAAGAAATGTATCTTTGTTGTCCATGAAGGAAAGCTTTTGGGACATATTGTGTCAAAACGGGGGATCACCATTGATCCAGAAAGAGTAAGTGCCATTTTGGATCTGCCTTTGCCCAGCCATAAAAATGGGCTGCAAAGTTTTCTTGGCAGAATCAATTTTGTCAGAAGGTTTATTCCTGACATTGCCAATCTGTTGAAACCACTAACTGTAATGTTAAAAAAGAATGCCAATTTTAGCTAGGCCAAGGAGGCCAAGAACAGTTTCGAGGTCATAAAGGAAGCTTTATCAACAGCCCCTACTTTGGTAAACCTTAACTTCTCAAAAGAATTCACTTTATATGCTTTTGGCAGCATTGATATAATTTTTGCAATACTAGTACAACTGAATGATGTTGGCCTAGAACAGCCAATTGCTTTTTTCAGCCAACGATTAGAGGAGTATGAACAAAGATATACTTTTGTAGAGAAACATGTGTTGGCTGCCATCAGAAGCTTGAAGAAGTTCAAACTGTTAGAGTAATTGGTTTTACTTGATTGATTAAACAATATTTGGTTAATTAATTAAGTTACCTTTTATCTCTTTTTCACTTAAGCTAACTTTAGGTGCATAATAATTAATTATTTTATTTATTATTATGTGCAAGCCTAGGGTTTTTCCTTTTTTAGGTTTTTTACCTATATAAGGTTGTAATCTTTTCTTTTGTAATTCAACTCTTTTACATTGGCAATATTGGGCTCTATATTTTCTGAGCATTTTTTGTTGTATTTTTTCTTTGCATCTCCCTTGTAACAGGTATTTAGCTTTTAGAGATCTTTCTTCACCTTTCATGGTATTAGAGCAAAGGTCTAAGCTCCCTGTTCTAGTTTTTGAGATCTTGCATTAGAAGTTTGGTTTTTTTTTTTTTTTAAACTAGGCAAAAAAATACAAAGGGTTCTTTTTAAAAAAACATTGAAATTTTCTGGGTTTGCACCCACGGTACGCACGGTATCGCCAGACCTGCAAGTACTGCAGGCAGCAGTACTCTTCTCGTCTGACGTGCCCCTATTTTTTTTGGTCATCTGTAGGCCGTCAGAGCCCTGATTTTCTGGCTACCGCGCCTCTGGTTTCTCCAGCCGTCGAGCCTCTATTTTCGCCAGCCACCGCCGCCCGAGCTCACTGCCACTGGGTTTCTCTAGCCGCTGCTCGAGCTCCCACCGTCGCCCAACTGGCCACGCTCCTAGCTGCCACCCAGCTCGTCGCCATCCAACTCGCCACGCTCCTAGCAGCCGCCCTCCTGGCCACCACCCGAGCTCCAACCGCCCCCTTGCCGAGCTCGTCGAGCTCTTGGCTCGCCCGGCTTGCTGAGCTCACCGAGCTCCCAGCTCGCTAAGCCTGTCGAGCTCCCGACTCACCCGACTCACCGAGCTCTCAGCTCACTGAGCCCACCGAGCTCGCCGAGCTCCCAACTTGCCGACTTCGGCCCTCCACCTACCACAAGCCCCCTGGTCGCTCAGCGGACTAGGGGCTTATTTTTTTTAGCCCCCAGGGCTTAAAGGAGGCTGAATTGTTCTTTTCAGGAGGCTTCACGAAATTGGGTATAAAATGGGTAAACGGTCTCCGTTTTTTTCAAACGAGATACCGTTGGAAAGACAATTCCATGCTAGACATCATGGTACTGGTATTTTTTTTCAGATTTTCTGTTTGACTATATTTTTTTCTATTCAAAGTGGGGTCTTCTTTCTGCACTTTTGGGGCCATAAAAGGTGCAAACGGACTCCATTTTTTAAAAATGAATAGGCATTGGAAAGCTCTCAACCTGCTCTATTTAGCTATGTGATCCTTGTTCTTAGAATTTTATTCAAGTATATGAGAATTTGTTTTGAAGCTTTTTTGCTTATGCATTACTTCCTCTTTCTCAGTTTGTACTAGGGTTTGGGTTTCTCTTTTGTGGGGGGGTGTTTTTTCTCGCTTTCTATCATTTATATCAAAAATCCTGAACACCAAAAACTCTCAAAACAATCAAACCCTTCTACATCTTCTATCTATTCTGAAAGATCACATAATAATAAAAAACACCAGTAGGTACAGGTATAGGTACAGTTACAGGTACAGGTGTAGGGTTTCATGGTAGACTCCTCAGTTGAGTTACTCACATCACACAACTATCACACCTGGAAGTCTCGCATGAGGAGGCTTCTCAGGTCACGAGGGTTGTGGTCTTGTCTAGATGAGGTTTAGCCTTAGTTGTAGCATCTTTTTGAGATTCTTCAGCATAGGAACAAGATGGATGAAGTTATGGGTTTGCTATCTCTACACGTTTTAGACAGCCTTCTATTTCACCTTGATTCTTTGCTCACTCCTCACGCCATTTGGTTGAAGTTTGAGACACTTTTTGGGACCATTAATGAGTTCTGAGCATTACAGATTGAGGCAGAGCTGACTTCACTGTTACCTAAATCATTTCCCATTATTGAAGATTTTTTGACCAAGTTCAAAACAATCTGCACTATTTTACAGGGTTGTGGCAAGAATAAGTCAGACACAGAGTGCATTTACTTGATCCTTTCGAAGCTTCGTGGTCCATTTCAGATATTTGGTTCTTCATTCTATTCCACCATGGATGGTCTAGGTACTCGTTTTACCATGCCTCCCTTTGATGTGTTTTGTGAGTGTTTGTCTTGTGAGAAATCACACCTTTCTCAGATTGATATGCTCTTAGGATCAAAGAACAAAGCATTAGTTGCTTAGTCATCTAAGAAGAAATAGAAGCAGAAACCAAAGCCCAAGAAAGATTCTGTAGGCAGTGAGCATTCCTCCAAACCACCTCCTAAGTTTGATTCCAAACCACCACTTAATCTGAAACAAGGGAAATCTTTGAAGTTTGGTGAGTCTTCCTCCAAGACTAAGAAGAAATCAGGAGACACTTGCACCTTCTATGGAAAGGAAGGACATCTAGTTTCCAGGTGTTGGAAACGATTAGAGGCTTTAGAGGAAGCCCTGCAACAGCATCACATCTCCTCACCTCAGTCATCTTCTCCTTCAACAGGGAAAGGTCATGCTCTCACTACTCGCGCATTGACCTATGGGTCCACTTGGATTTTAGATTTTGGTGCTTCTCACCATATGACTCACACTCAGTAGCTGGTCACTTCTCTTGCCTCTTGTGGTACTTCACATATTGCAGTGGGTGACTCTAAACTTTCTGTCTTGGGTTCAGATTTTGTCACTTTGGATGGGGGTACTCTATAGGATGTTCTAGTTGTTCCTGACATCTCGATGAACCTCCTATCCATTTATCAGATTTTCCATTCTAGCTCTGGTAAGACAGTTGAGTTCTCACCACATCATGTGGTTATTCGGAACCTCCATGAATCTGATTTGGTTGTGGCTACTGGGTATGTTGATACTACATCTCATCTTTACAGATTTGATGGATTTGAGCCTTCTGTGGGTACAGGTTCATCTCTTATAGCACATGAAAATTCTATGAATAAGCTTTGGCATGAGCGTTTGGGCCATGTCAATTACAGATATCTTCAGCAGATGAGTACTCAAGCACTTGTTCTTGGTCTTCCACATATTTCCTACACTGACGATGTTTTTCATGGTTGTGTGCTTGGCAAGCATCACAGGGATCCCTTTCTGAAGGGAAGCACCACTCATGCTTTGGCACCCTTGGAGTTGATTCATAGTGACCTCAGTTCATTTCCCACTTCTTTTTCTGGGGCCAAGTATGTACTCACATTCATTGATGACTTCTCTAGATGCACATGGGTGTACTTTCTTAAGTACAAGTCTGATGTCTTTGATTCCTTTCGAATCTTCAAGACATTTGTAGAGAAGCAGACTAGCCTTTCTATTCATCGGATACATATAGATAATGGGGGGAGTATGTGAATCAGGCTTTCAGAGATTTTTGCACTGAGCATGGTTTGCAGCATCAGTTTACTGTTCCCTACACCCCTCAGTAGAATGGTGTCGCTGAGAGAAAGAACAAGACTTTACGGGAGATTGTGAATTGTATGATTCAGTCTAGGTCCATGGATCCATCCTTTTGGGCTGAGGCCGTTAATTGTGCCAACTATATTTAGAATCAGATGCCTCACAAGGCAATTTGACATATGACTCCTGAGGAGGCTTGGTCTCATGACAAGCCTGATGTTTCATCATTTCAAGTATTTGGTAGTGAGGCATGGGCCTTTATTCCTGATGCTCAAAGGAGAGCCATGGAGTGGAAGAGTTGACCCCTCATTTTTTTCAGCTACTGTGAGGATGTTAAGGTGTACATGTTGTTTGATCCTGATTCCTGAGAGATCCTGTTTCGATGGGATGTCCAGTTTGATGAGCACCTTCCCACAGTGGATACCATGTCTCCAGTGTCTGCTTCACTACCTACTCCTCATACTGCAGCTCTTCAGGATTATGTTGAGAATGATTCTGATGAGGATGCTAATGATCCCCCATCTCCACCTCCACTTGCTCCACCTCAGATGTCCAAATGGGCTCACTTTAATGTTGAGGCAGCATGATCTATGGCAGGTGATCCTTCAGACACTCATCGCACCCCTTCTCATATTGTGGGTTCTAGTCTTTTGAGTCATGCTCTTTTAGAGGATCCTCAAAAAAATTTAGAGGTGACAGGTCACCCTGAGTGGGATAGTGCTATGGAGGAGGAGTATTCTTCTTTGATGAGGAATAGTACTTGGGATCTCTGTCCTCTTCCTAAGGGCCGAAAGATGGTTCGGTGCAGATGGTTGTATCACACCAAGTATGTTGTTGATGGTTCTATTGATAAGTACAAAGCACTTCTTGTTGCGAAGGGTTTCTCACAGGTTGAGGGTATTGATTACTCTGAGACATTTTCCCCTTTCGCCAAGATGAATTCTATTCACTTTGTACTATCACTTGCAGCTTCTAGGGTCTGGTCCATTTATCAGATGGATGTGAAGAGTGCATTCTTACATGGTGACCTACAGGAGGAGATCTATATGGAGCAGCCTCAGGGATTTGTTCAGGATGCTTTTTTGGTTTGCAAACTTTGGCATTCATTATATGGTCTCAAACAGGCCCCTAGGGCTTGGTATGAGAAGATGGACTCTTTTTCGCTCTCCACTAGTTTCACAGACTGTCATTCTAATCATATAGTCTATATTCAGAATCTTGAGGGTGAGATCTTGATTCTTGTGCTATATGTTGATGATCTCCTCATCACCGGTAGCTCATCCTCTATGATTCAGCATGCTCAGCGAGCTTTGATGGAGCAGTTTGAGATGACAGATCTCAGTCTTTTGCACTATTTTCTTGGACTTCAAGTGATTTAGTCCTCTGATGGGATATCCATTCACCAGCAGAAGTATGCTCTTGATATGCTTCAGCACTTTGGCATGCTTGATTGCAAGCCTGCCCCCACACCTTTTTAGTCAGGGGTTGTTTTGACTACTACTTTCCCCACTCCTTCAGTAGATTCTACACTTTACAGGCAGTTGGTTGGCAGTTTGTTGTACCTAACTCACACTCATTCTAATCTTTCCTTTGTGGTTGGCCTTGTCTCTCATTTCTCCCATGATCCTCATGAGAGTCACTGGTAAGCTACCAAATGTATTTTGAGGTACATTCAGGGAACCCTTTCTTATGGAATTCACTACACATCAGGGGATCCTCACATTGTTGGCTACACTGACTCAGATTGGGCTGGTGATGTCAATGATCGAAAGTCTACTTCTGGCTTTGTTTTCTATCTTGGCTCTAGTCCTATCACATGGTCTTACAATAAGTAGACTGATCATGCATTATCATCTATAGAGGCTGAGTACCAAGCTTTTGTGCTTTCTAGTTAGGAGATCTTATGGCTTTGACAGTTGATGACTGAGTTTGGTTTTCCTCCTGATAGTCCCACTATTCTTTGGTGTGACAATCAGAGTGCTATACACATTTCTCACAACCTGGTGGAGCATCAGCGGATGAAGTACATTGAGCTTCATATGCATTTCATTAGATAGTTGATTCAAGATGGTTCTCTCATCTTGGAGTATATTCCCACTACCAAGCAGGTTGCTGACATCTTCATGAAGCCTTTTGCGTTGCCGCGCTATCTTCAGTTGTGCTCTATGCTTGGGGTGAAGGAAGTTGTCCTTGGGGGGCTTTATGAGGCCTTCCTTCCTTCATGTTTCTTTCTGCATGTTTTTCTATCTCTTTTTGGAGAGGAGTTTTTTCCCATTGGGTTTTCTCCTTTTTCTTCATTTCATAGAGATTTCCTTGTATTTGGGTACCTGATTTGGCCTTGTTGTTGGGACCCATTGTTCTTTTCTCTCTATAGCTTCTTCTAGGTTTTAGCTTCTCCCTAAGTCTAGCTTAAGGGGGGGTGTTAGAGTAATTGGTTTTACTTGATTAATTAAACAATATCTGGTTAATTAATTAAGTTACCTTTTATCTCTTTTTCACTTAAGCTAGCTTTAGGTGCATAATAATTAATTATTTATTTATTATTATGTGCAAGCCTAGGGTTTTTCCTTTTTTAGGTTTTTTACCTATATAAGGTTGTAATCTTTTCTTTTGTAATTCAACTCTTTTACATTGGCAATATTGGGCTCTATATTTTCTGAGCATTTTTTGTTGTATTTTTTCTTTGCATCTCACTTGTAACAGGTATTTAGCTTTCAGAGATCTTTCTTCACCTTTCACAAACCCCTAATTTCTAATAGCAAGGTACAATTAATGGTTGCTCACCCAAGCATGAAGGAATTCTTGCTAAGTAGGGATCTAAATGATAAAAGGGCAGGCTAGATTACAAAGGTTATGGAGTATGATGTTGACATCAAGCTAACAAAGCTTGTCAGGGGTAAAGGGTTGTGTGAATAGCTAGCTACGAAAACTGAAAATGAAGGAAATGTAGAAACAAAGGTAGTTCTGGTTGCTAATAACAAGCTTGAAGTAGACGTAGTTACAACAAATGAAAGTTGGGTGCAAGATATGACTCACTTTTGTAAACTGGTGAGTGTCCACTAGGTCTAGATAAAGCCAAACGGAGGTATTTCAAACTACAGTCTATTCCTTATGTTCTGATTGGCAACATTCTTTTTAGAAAGGACATTAATGGCATCCTTCTGAGATGCATTGATCAACATCAAGTTGATAAAGTACTTCATGAGTTCCATGATGGAACTGTAGGGGTTCATTTTTCCCCAATAACAACTACATGGAAAATCATGAGAGCTGGCTATTATTGGCCAAGCTTGTTTAAAGATTCCCATGCTTGGGCCAAGAAGTGTGTAAAATGTGCCATTTTTGCAAGAAAAGAGAGGTTTCCAGCTTTACCATTGCAGCCTATTCAAGTAGAGTAGCCCTTCATGTGATGGGGCATTGATTTCATAGGTGCCATTAACCCACCTTCAAGTGCAAGTCACAAGTGAGTACTTACTGCAACTAATTATTTCACACAATGGACTAAAGCAATGGCTTTGAAGGAAGCTAATGAAAGTATTGTTTTAAATTTTTATGATGATTTGGTAACCAGATTTGGGGTACCTGAATCAATCATTTATGATAATGCTTTGGCATTTTTTGGGTTAAAAGTAAGTGATTAGGCTGTGAAAAAAGGCATCCATCTAAATACCTCATCAAATTATTACCCTCAAGGTAATGGTTTGGCTGATTCAACCAATAAAAACCTGATCAGGATTATCAAAAGGATTTTGGAAGATAACCAAAGAAATTGGCATAACAAGTTAAAATCTACCTTGTGGGTAGATAGGATAACTCCAAAGAAGTCCATTGGAACCTCCCCTTATGTACTAGAATATGGTAAAGAGGCAAGCCTGCCTTTATCAGTTGAGCTTCCAGTTCTTGATATAATAAACTAGCTTGAAATGTTTAAAGAGGAGGACCCAATGGTTGTCTAATATGCACAGCTAATGGAGTTGGATGAAACTAGAGCTAGAGCCATGAAAATAATGGAGCTGCATCAACTCCAAACCAAGAAGGTGTTTGATAAAAGAGCAACACCCAAGGTGTTCAAAGAGGGAGATGTGGTTCTGAAATGGGATGAATTGAAGAGCAGGCCTAGAAAGCATACCAAGTTTGATAGCATGTGGAGTGGCCCGTTTATCATTACACAATGCAAAGAACACAATGCTTTTCAATTGTCATCAATGGGATACACCTCAAACTTTGTTTTGAGGTATGATCTAAAACTGCTCTTGTACATATTAGAGTAGACTCTATTTCCTCTAAGTGCTGACACACATTAGTTAGGTTTTCTAGTTTTCCCTAAGTGTTGTTCTCCATAGTTAGGTGATAGTTTTCCTTTTGCATTGTTCTTTTACTTGGTTTTTGAAGTGTTTCTTGTTGGTGTTATGAGTTACAACTACTTGAAATGTTGTTTTCAAGTAGTTTTGGTTTTCTGAGTGACCCCATGCCCAATGGATAACACAAGAGGCAACTGATCTCATGTTTAGCAGGCAAACATAAAGCAGATGTCGCCATAAATGTTATCTGATTTTTAGCCTTTAGCTGAAACTCAGGTAACTATAGTGTTGTTCTTTTCATGTTGTTTAAACATTTAAAGATAAACCATAAAACTACTAGTTTCATCATGCATGAAAGAGTTATTGTCAAAGCAAATCAGATTACACCTTGTCATTTCAATTTTGCATCATAGCAAATGTGAAAGAGAAACACGGATATACAAAAGCAATCTTTTATTAACAATCTTGAAATGTACATGTCCCTCACAAGCCAAGGGAATAGCTCTCTTATTCAAATGAAAATATGAAACAACTTATACATGAATAAGTAAAAGAGAGAGAATGTGCATGTAAGAATGGAACCAGTCATTTCCTGTGAATGACTGGTTACAAGTTGCCATGTTACTGCCCTGAACCACTTGTGCCGCTCCTAGATCTGTTGCGCTCCTCACCCTCCATCTGAATAAGACATGGTGTTAGAGTGAGGCTCTAAGCAATGAATGATTCAATCCTTGCATACACACCTACCTATGCATGTATAAGCTATATATGCATTAAATAAAAGAACATTCAACATATGCATTTATTTTCTAACTGTTTGCTTCATGTGCAGATTTAGAACAACCCTATTTATTGTTTCATTATAAGATCAAATGCAGCATGTGGGGTAAATGTGGTTCCCACAAGGGTAGAGATCAATGTGCTTTGAAAGAAAATGAAATTGAGCAACTTGATCAAATATTTATCTCTTATCAATGCATTAAATCAATATGGAATCATACCAGTTGATCAACTTTCATTATCAGATTCAAAAGATGCATCAAGTTCAATTATGCATTATCGGTGTTTAAAAGATGCATCAAGTTCAATTATGCATCTATTTAATAATGAGGAAGCATATTAGATTGTTGTCAAGCCCTCTCACCACAACCCTGTTGGGCAGCCACTCATCACATAGGAAAGTAAGCTGCTAGCTCACCCACATATGTGGCAGGTGGTTGTCAAACAAAGTTAGAATGAGGATACTATGCAGGTTTATCACATATAACTGTAGCAGGAATATGGTTGAATCAAGGTCATGATACAAGTACTTGGACAACACCTTTGCAAAAGCTACAAGAGGCAAATGGAATTGATAGTGTTGATCCATAGGTGTACTTTTCGAAATGAATGCAATAAGTGAAGGGAATTGTCATTGATAAGGAGCAGTCCACAATAGTCTCATGCTACAAAGTGGAAAGCAATGGTTGGAGCAATCATGAAGGTTGGAGCAGCAGCTTTCAGCCCATAAGTGCATAGGTTCAACATGTGCATTAGTAATCATGCTTTCAGCAATAAAGTAAACAGGAGCAAATATAAATCAAAGACAGCTATTAAAGTATTATTAAAGGACAATACATGTTGATCTCATGAGACAGGACAACAACAATGAAAGCATGCAATGAAGCAACATGGACAAAAATCCCAGGAAGGAAGTCACAGGATAGTTATCAATGTGATAAGGAAAGATGACAATAGATACAATAGATTGATAATGGAGCAGCATAGGCTAAATTGTTGTAAGGAGTCACAGGACACAAATAAAAGGAAAAGTAAGTGCATTCAATCTAGTTTGTACTTGCTAAGCATAGTAGGTGTCTTTACATTAAAAGTAGTGACTTCAACACATTACAAAAATCATTGAGTGCTCAAACTACAATGAAGTACAACCATAAGCAACAAGATATGCTCTTGCATTATTGACATGTCAATCAGTTGAAAGCATAGTCACCACAGCAGCCCCTACATTTGCATGATAGTTGTACAAGAACTCAATAAGAAAGCAACTATTTATGAAGATAGCTTTGTGGTGGACAGCCATGTGTAAACAATAGCAATTCAAAGGTACAATCCATAATTTATCACTAGAACAGTCTGTTAGATGCAATCTCATGGTAGGGAAAGGTCCTTCATGATCATGTCTTGGTGGCCTGAATAGTGGGTTGGTCATAAGGTGTTTATGGTGTAGACAAGGTTGTGTCATTGTCACTCATGGTAGAGTTAATAAGGATAAGAAAAATTCTTGAGGAGCAGTTGCATCATAAGGAAGTGTTACAAGGACAACAGTGATCTTATGAAACACTATCAAAAGTAATGCAGTCTTGTATAGGCCTAAAGCGATCAACCTTTGGAAAAATAAAAGGTAATGTCATCAACATATGACATGATGGAATGTTAATTTATTAGTTTTGAGGCACAAAACACATTCCAATCAAAGTGTGGATTAGCATTCTAGGACAGTCTAATCAAATGAATTGAAGTCATGATAGTTTGGAGTAGCCTTGGTATGACTATCTAGACTGATGAACATGAGAAAGGGGGACAGCTTCAGCATTACAGTAGTCCCAACATCAAAGTCTGACAGCAAGATCACAAACCTATGGCAAGGATGAGATCATCCAGTGGAGGCAATATGGTTTTCATGTAAGGGATTTGAAGGGGAAGATCATAACCATTCATAGGGACCACAGAATTCATTTTTTCAAGGAGGACTCAGAGGTGACTGTTCATTGGTTTCATAAAGGTTGAATGGGTGCATTGACAAGTCAATTGAAGAGACAGGACCCAAGCCATGGTCCACAGTGGTGGAGATTCCAATAACAGCATGCTGAATTTAAATAGTATCTACATTTCTTGCTTAATGATCTAGGGGTCTTTTGTTACTATTTCCTTTTCATCTTTTGAGGACTGTAGCAGTATATAGGTAGTCTTCCCCCTTAGATCACAGAGGCATGGGAAGCACAGTGATAGGAGGATTCAATCAAAGTATAATACAGTCAGTATTGTATCCAACAGTTTTCAATAGCATGTGATGTGTAAGCCCAAGAACATTGACCTTGAAGTTATTGGACAGTCAATTCAATAGAATGGTGAAGCCCTTTCAAGGCTTTAAACTGCATAGGGAGATGACAAAACATACCAGTCTTTGTAGTAGAGTGAGAACATGGAATCATTGGTAATGCTTTTACTCCACTTACAAAAACCAGATGAACAGCTCTCCAGCATAATCTTGAACTTAAGAGAGGCCAAATGCATATCAACAAACTGAACAAGATAAATACATAAGTTATAAATGATAGCATTCTACAGTAGTGAGGAATCTGGCTGTTCATTAAAATGTTATGTAGCCTTTTCAAAATCATGTTCAAGAACCAAACACAGAGTATGGAGGAGGTTACGTAAAGTTCCAAATCATTGGACACAATCTCAAGGAAAGTCAAAGAATTTGCATGAGGTATGATTCAACATTCAGAAATGACAAAGCACTATTAAAGAAATTTAATGCAAGTCTCTCAGGGTTCCACTTCCTGAGCTCAAAAATGCTTTATTCCATACTCTATTTTCATGAGAGATGTCTAAACAACAGAATGGTGAAAGATTTTCTAAGCCATCTGCATTTTGCAACAAATATGAACCTTTCAAAATAAAATATGCAAAACCCAATTGGAGTTTCAAGACTAAGGCAATGTTGCTTTCTCTTTTACAAAAGTGAAGGAATTTACAATATTTTATGCATTTCAAGCAACAAACCAGAAGCTTTTGAAGAAATCATGCAACCCACTTGGGTTTTGAACTAACAGTTGCATTTTCAATAGATATGAATGCTACAGGAAGCCCCAACAAGGGTCCTTCTCAAAATGCAAAAAAAGACAAAAATGACAAATTCAAGAAAACCCATGTTCAAAAAATGGAGGCCTAGCTCACGGGTTTTTTCAGTCTTCCTCTCTTTTCTACATATCAAAACCCATCTAGATTGTTAAAAAAAATTTGAAATACAAAGAGAAAATCACAAGACAACATAGGGGTTTTAATAAATGAGCTGAGCCAAGAAAAAACATAGTATTTTCTCTTCATGGCCATGGCCAGAGACTTGTTTCCTTCAGGAAGACAACAAAAACACAATAGGGTATCGTTATTTTCAAATGCAGGATAAATACAAGCACTTCGTGCTTCGTGGTCAGCTAGAAACAAAAGGAAATATAGTTTTATGTTGCTAAAAACTGAAATCGAGGAGTTGATTCGAATCACCTAGAGGTTTTCTCACAAGTTTTGCAAAAAAAATTTGACCTTGTGCTCCTAAAAAGCTTCATTGAGTTCTCATGGCGGTTGTCAACAAGAAGAGCAATAACAGAAAAGTAGAAATGAACCAACAATGGTTAGAAAGAAGCCAAAGAAATGATTCATAGCCGCAACCTGTGAGTCAAAAATCGGCCTCTAAGTCAAAGAAATGCAAGCTTTTGTCAAACAAAGTTGTTTACATGAGATCTGTGGTGTTTTCATGATGGAGAAATGCCAAAATCCGACCAAAAAACTAGTGAGGATATCATTTTCCCCATGTTCTCCAAACCCTCATGGCAGCAGAGACACTTTCCAGATTCTTCCAAGTGACAAAATGATGGATTTTTCTTCCTCATTTTGATATTCTGATTAGGGTTTGACCCTTGTCTTTGCATTTTGGTGGGGTGTTTTATCATTTCTTTTAAAATTGACACATGATTAATTTGATGGGGCCAAACTTTGTATATCCCCTAGGATTTTCATGCCTTATAAACCTTCCCACTTAAAAAGCTTTGTTAGGAACCTCACTATGTCATGTGGGCATTCTATGCCTTAGTAATTTCTTTCCTCATTTGACTTACGCTGAAGTGTGAAGTGATGGAGTGTGCAATGACCCTTAGGTGATGCTTTTTTTTGCATATCATGTGACTTAGAATATTCTTTCCAAAAGCCTTGGAGGTCAACCTTGTTGGCTAGGTAATATTGATACTTATGCCTTTGCAAACATATGACTATGACATGTGTGGGAAGAATGCAGGATATAAGTGGTAAGTTGATATTCAAAGTGCCTTTGAGCCTTTGAGATTTTTGTCATAAAATTTGATGTTACATTTTATTCTATGACTGGAGATATCATCTAGGTGACTTTAAAATCACTTTTATTGTGCCTTTTAATGCTAATGTAACACATGGATGGTGGGGCCCTTTTGATTTGAGCCAATTGTAAAGTGATTTTCTAATTGATGTTTTATAAATCACTTAGCCAAATCACTATATTTAATGTTGTAAAAGCCATGTGTTTTCAAAAAAACACATATTGCATGAGGGGGGAATATGGTCAAGTGTTAAAATAGGACCAATGATGATTTGCAGAAGTGTGAGAGGTGTGTGATGCTCTTTGGACTATGTTTAGTGAGTTTGAGGCCAGCCGGAGCTTTTTTTGTCACACTTTTGAGATGGCTATTGACTTGGATTGGTTTTTCTTCATGTGGAGGGAATTTTAGAGACTTCTAGAAGGTTCTTTTGGAGCCATTTCTATTTTATCCAAGGATAGTCTTCTAGAATCACATGTGTGGGAGGTTTTGGTGGTTTTTTTGGTTAAGTATGTTCATTTGTGACTTTTTAGGGAGTTCTTTCTTTTTCAACAGGAGGATAGCTACTACCTTGGAGTTATTTTTTGATGAAGTTGCATTGTAACTCAAACAGACTTAATACATAGTAAGCATTTTTAATTGATATAGTAGAGCACTTTTACCTTCTCATTTTATGTTTCTCATGTATGTTGTTAATGGTTGATCAGCTTGTTTTGTGAAATCTATCTTTTCCTTGCAAGCTTTTCTCATGTTATGCATCTATTTAGTAGAAGGTGTATGTTTGCAGGTTGTAAGTTGTGTTGTTAATGGTGCTGATTAATTATGAAATATTTTTTTTCCTTTTAATAGCATTATTTATAGACCTTCTTATGAAATATTTATGCAAACTACATTATTAAGTGAGTTGTGTAAGTCCATCTTTATGATATTAATTCAAATATCATGAGTTGTTAACAGGTCTAGATTGTTTGGTGTATCACTTTAGTTTCCTTATAGCATTAGGTTAATTTCATGCAACCCTTACCCTTATCTCATAAATTCAGTAGTTAAGTGATATCAAACGGGGAAGCCTACCCACAATCCGGCGGTCTGCTTTTAGATAGGTTACCCACAACCTGAAAGCATTCCAATGTTGGTCCAAATCTACTAAGTGCAATTGGAAAAGCTCAGCAAATAGGGTGCAGATTTGTAATCTCCAACAATACCATTCTCCTGGAGAGACATCCTCCAGCTAGTACTGCTGCACTGTGAGCTCAAGTCTTGTTTCGGATATGGTATGAGTGAGAGATTTCCCTCAAACTAGCTTCATGGGTTGAATCTCCATATCATATTCCTATAGCATTGTGACCATTTTTCTCTTCTTTCTCATAACTCATTCTGCATCAACAAGGTCTTGACTACTAGATCTGGGACAATTGCAAACACCTTGTTCCAGAGATTATAGTACCAGAACTTCTTAACTCATTTGACCAAGGAATAGGCTTTCTTTTCAATTTTTCATATTGTAATTTTGTGTCCTTCAGCAAAGCACTCATAAACACAATGGGATTCCCATTCCCTTCATCATCCTTCTATGTTAACATGTTGTCATAGGAATTATCTGAAGTGAAGAAGTAGATGTAAAATGGCTTCAGATAGTCTAGACTGACCAGCACTAGAGCATCAGCAATAGATCTCTTAATCTCCTCAAAATCCTACTTGGCTTTTGGTGTCCACTCTACCTTGGCATCCTACTTAATTATGGCATTCAGTTGCTTGACTATTTCAGTGAATCCTATGATGAACTTCCTTACGAAGTTGTTTTCCCAAAAAAGGACTTCATTTCTTTCTTGCTTCTAGGAGGTTGAATTTTTAATATGGACTGGATGTGCTCTGGATCGATGGAGATCCCCTTTTCCAAAATTGCATGTCCTAATAGTTTTCCCTTAGTCACCTTGAAGATGCACTTCTTCGGATTTAATGAGATGTCAAACTCTCTGCACTTCTAAAAAACCCTACACAAATTGAAGACGTGATCCCCTCTTTTCTTTGAGAGCATAGTGAGGTCATCCATGTATATGATGATGCACTTTCCAATGAGGTATTTGAAGGCTATGTCCATGGCACTCTAGAAAGTAGCACCAACATTGATCAATCCAAACGACATTCTTCTATATGAAAACATTACCCATTTTGTGGTAAATGTCATTTTATGCCTATCCTCATTCCTCATACTGCACCATAACCTAGTTATATCCTAAGTATCCATCCAGAAATGACATCATAAAGGATTCATTGACTATCTACAATACTTCATCTAGTGAGGGAACTAGATAGTTATCCTTTTCAGACGCTCTGTTCAGATTCTTGAAATCCACGCATAGCCTAATTTCACCGTTATTTTTCCTAATCGAGACCAAATTTTCTACCCATGTAGAATGTCAAACTGGAAAGATGATTCTAGTGGACTGCAACTTTTGAACTTCCTTGAAGATAATAGGCTTCAGCAGTGCGTTGGTTGGGCATTGACGCTGTCGAAAAGGCCTCACATCTGGCTTGAGAGGAATGGTATGAGTAATGATG
Organism: Sequoia sempervirens; assembly: GCA_007258455.2. NCBI lineage: Eukaryota > Viridiplantae > Streptophyta > Pinopsida > Cupressales > Cupressaceae > Sequoia > Sequoia sempervirens. Next base: position 88,721 of record VDFB02363381.1, read on the forward strand.
GATGTATCATAGGTTTTGAGGTCTTTGTACCCCTAAGCAATCACATCATGATAAATTTGTAATGAATCAATGATCCATTTTCTTTCCTTCGGTGCGCAAACTTTTCCTATAAATACATCCTTGACCTCTTTAGTCGTACCCATGTTGTGAGTGTCACATTGATTGTCTATTGACTCTTTCTTAGCTTGTTGATCCTGGTCCTTTATTTAATCCAAATAAAATATTCTTTCTAGCTAGACCATGCCTTGTGGTATTGTATTGCTCTTTATATTGATCACTCCCTCTATATCAAGTTCAACCTCTTCTGGTTCCACTTCATCTATGATTTGGGTTGTGAACACATCGTAACTTGTAATGAAATCGAGGATGTTCTTATCATCATTAAAAACCTAAAATTTGGTTAGATTGTCGGGGACTAATGGGGTAGAGGTGATCTCTATAGTGAATTTCTTTAAACCGGATAAGGACAAAGGCTGGAGGGTGCTTGCCGCTTAGGCTAATGCATCAGTAGTATTATTTTTACTACATGGGATCAGCTGAATATTAAATGCATCTAGGTCTTCTATAAGATCCCATACCCTATGTCTATAATTTTCTAATCTTCTATCATGATAGCGTATAATTTCCTAACTTTTTTCACAACTAGCTCAGAATCAGCAAACACTTGCAGCATTTTTACTTTCTTTCTTAATGCCATCAATGGTCCATAAACTAATTATTTGTATTCTGCTACATTATTTGTGCAATGGAATTGTAATCTATGGCTAGCAAAACATGTCTTACCTGTGGGACTGATGAGCTCGAAGTCGGCTCTCGCTCATTTCTTGGACTTGGATCTGTCAAAAAGTAATATCCAAAACTTGGAAGAGTCTTTGAATTTGGAGTTAATCAAGCATGTTTCCTTTCTTGGTGTTGCATCTACTTCAGTATCCTTGGGGAACTGTGTATATATGGGTTGGCCACAATCTGGTTGTCCTCCTGCAGCTTCCTCTGGAATGATCTTCCCTTTGATATGCTCAACTATTGTTTGACATAGGTAGCATTCAAATTCAAAATGGGCTTCATTATGTACCCTACACCAGCTTGGCAGTAGTAGCTCCTAAAAATCCATTCTAGCTCCCAAATTGAGCTAATCCTACATGCATTTCTACATAAATTATTGGAAACCCTCTAGCAATCCAAGATTACCATCTTTGTAACACTCCTCATCTTTAGACTCAATTAGCACTTTTGTGTTGTTGGGGGTGTGGGTTAGATTGATGGGCACACTATGAAGCAAAAGGACATCTTCAGCCACATCCTCTTCTTGGTACTCCTCATCATCTTGGTACATCATAGGAGAATAATTCCCCAATTATGTCTTTGTGAATAGTACCTCGTTCTTGTTATTGTACTCGATGATCATGAACTTTATTTGAGGCTCCTAATCAATTAAAAACTGATTATGCAGCCCCTTCCAAGGCAGCCACAAGTGAGAATAATCCAATGCAACATAACCATTTAGGGCTTGGGTGAAATCTCTTTCGGGTATGATGTTGTAGGTGTCTGGGATGTCTACAACCTAAATGTCTATAACCTGCTGGACTATTGGGTCCACTACGATCTTCATGGGTATTCTATTCAATTCCCCAACTATGTTCACTTATGTCTTATCTAGCTAAGTTACCTTTCGTCGGGAGGGGGTTGGAGTTATTCCTAAGGCCTTGCACACTGCCAATGGTAGGACATTGGCTAAGGCTCCTGAATTGAGCAAGAAGTTATGCATATTCTTACCAAATATCTTGATCATCATCAAGAAAGGAGAGGTCTCTAATTTCCCTTGGAACAGCCCCACTAAAACATCATCCTAGGCTACTTGAGCCTTGTTCTTATCATTAGTCTTTTCTAAATGGTTTGCACTTGATTATGTTCTTTAGCTAGTTGCTTGTTTACTTGTTGATTCAAGGGCTAATCGAGCTTCTTTCCTAAGATTTCCTTGATCACTAACTCCCTTTGAGAGGTATCAAATGAAACCACCGTGGCAAGTGATTCTTGGGTTGACTTGGATGGAGTAGTCCCATTGAGCATTCTAAAGAAGGCATTTCTAACAGTCGGTACTTTGAGTAATTCAAAAGCTGAAAGACTCAACTTAACCTTCTTGAATTATTTGGCTATGTATTCCCCATTTGTTCAATCTCAACTTCAAAATATTTTCCTTGGGAAGGACTAGTAGGTTGGCCCTGAGTTTAATTTGGCTACCTATTCCTAATGAAGTATTGGGTGGGTACATGAGCGTAAGTAGGATTTTTGTTGGCATTAAGATCAAGCGGGGTACTAAATTTGTTGGGAGGGGTAGAAGTTGTGAAAGGTCTACTAACTTATCTATTCCTTAAGTTGTATGGGTTTTCCCTTTGATGAAACATTTGAACTTCATCCTCACATATCTCTTCCTCATCCATGGGACCATTATCCATTGAATCAAAGAGTTGAGATAGGGAGCTCTTGTTACTTCCCTCTTTCACTTCATCTTTGGGTGTAGCTTCCTTGTCGAGCTCATTGCTTTCACTTTTTGGGAAAGGATCCTAGTTGACCACCAGCATCAAGCAATCATATGGCTCTAAAAGGACTAAATCTCTACAACCTGAGCCATCAACTGCATTTTGGACTTCTACTTGAAAAATTTCTATGGTGGTTTGGAATTCAAGGCAATCCAACTCAAAATGCTTCTTCATCTTTTGGATCTAGTACCATCCAAATAAGGCAGCCTCAGCTAAATAGACTCCACTTATAGGCTTATTGGTACCACCCAGTTGATCAAGAGGCATGGGGATGCCTCCATTGTTTGGCCTAGTGTTCCAAGCTCTATTTTTCCTTTGTGATGAATTCAAAGTTTTGTCTTGAATTTTGTCCTCTTTCATAATTTTGTCCAGAAGAGGCACCCAAATCACAGCTATCTCGATTGAGGTTGGATTGGATGCTCCTTTGTGATACTTGTAGTTGGTTATTTTGATTTCTAAAATGTTTCATCTCTGTGACAACTTCTTGACTAGTTTAGTTCATTAATACAATCCCTTTCCATGTTGTTCTACTATGGTACTGAATTTTGAAGGAATATCGGTTGTGTCATAGGTTGGTTTTTTTGGGCCATTGGGAACTCAAAACCTTGCAGGTATGAGGGCACTTGAGGTTGTTGAGTATAGGCTTGATGTTGTGAAGACTGCAAGTAATGAGGTATTGAAGGCGGTTCATTCAACGGTTGTCCCAGATGTGGCACTATTGGTAGCTGAGGGACTTGATTCAGCATGGGTAATCCCTTGGATTTGAGTTGGATGAGAAGTTGGCCCTAATAAGGGAAACAAACCTACAATATTCTACCCCAAGTCTATGCTTGTTGTAACTACTTCTACATGTGCATCCACCAGCCTGGCAGGCGGCAGGCGCATCCTTTTCACTAATGTGGATGTAAGATTGTCCAAGGCTTCGTAATAGACTAGCCTAGTTGAGACGTCATCAACCACATAAGGCAGGTGCAACTTCATAAAATCCCTATGAAATCTGTCATTGAACAAGCTAATGGGTTCATTGACTTCTCTTTTGACAAACATAAATTGTTGATATAATTTATTCGGGCTGATGGGAAATTTGAACTTTTGTGAGAATGTGTTCTTCATTTGGTCCTAAGTGGTGATGGATCCAGTTGTAGATGTATGTACCAATAAAATGCATCATCCCCCAATGAATAAGGGAAGAGTCTACAAGCCACATCTTCATGTTCAATCTGCATATTCTTCAATGTTATCTAGAAGATCTTGATATACTCTTTGGATGTTCTTTGTAGATCACGTGGATGAAACTTAGTGCAAAATCCTTTCGGGTTCTTGGGCATGTCATGGTAGTCATTGAAGTATAATGGGGATGGGTTGTTACCCAGCTAATCCATTGTGGGAGGCTGAGGTTGCACTTGTTGTGCTATAGTAACTTGAGGTCAGCAATGGAGTAGTAGTTGCAGAAATGCCTTGTATGTGAAGTACAGAAGTTGGGACAGCACCTTGGTTGTGGGAGGTGAAGGGTGGAAAGGAAGTATGGAGTGGATGGGTGGAAGGAATTTTTATTAGGAATGAAGGGGAGGAATGGGGTGCATGGATGGAAGGAGATGGAGGAGATGGAAGTCAAGTGGATGGGGTTGAAGGGGATGCTTCTCCTTTCTTGGCTCTCTTAGCCTTGGTGGGAGGTTTTAGCTCTTCAAATCCTCCCTTGTTTGGTGTGGATCTAAGCACTCTATGAGACCTTTGAGGGGAGGAGGACCCAATTCGATCCATCTTAGCCTAGAAGCCCTCCTTCTAGCACAGTTCTATTGATGTTTGTTTTTGCACCTTCTCAACATGGACACTATACAAGTGCAATGCCTCTCTTGAAAGGTAATTTTTGCAACTAATTTTTAGAAATCACCCCAAGGTCTCTCGAGTGTCAGGTCATGCCTAAGCTTGGAATAGTTTGATTGGTTGATGTGATGTGGTGGTAATCACAAAGGGAATTTATGGTCACTAAGTTTGGAGTGAATTGGGTCTGCAAAAGGAATTTTGTGAATTTCGAAAATGAAGGATAGTTGATGTAAGTTTAGGACAACAATCTAAAACTCCTCTTCACTCATCAAATTTGGCTTTGTTGGGATGCTAGAAATTTTTTTAAACTTTAGCTTTTGAAGAACGGTCAAAAGGGAAAAGGGATAAGAATTTTCCTAGACCTGCAACTAATGTTGAATAGTAACAATGGAGGATGCTACAGTGGATAGCCTTCCCAAAACTAAGTTCCACTTAAGCAAGGACAGCCTACAGTCTTATGAAACTAGTGCAATATTCTAAGGTCTATAAAATTTCAACCATCCATTCACCATTAAGAATGAAAAATAGATGAACTTAAGTGCAACAATACAACAATGCTCAAACTAACTTTACACAGTTGTTTATCATCAATAGACAACAAAAAGTATGAGCCAACAAGATATCAACACCATAGCATTCTTCACCATTAAAGTGCAACATAAACTAACAACTCAAAGCAACTAAAAACTAGAACATCAAAGCTAAAATCTAAGATTGGGAGAATGAATCATGCACACATGAGAAGAAAACACAAGAATCGATCAAAACAATGCTATTCTCATTATTTTTTTGCAACATGCCTTTACACAACAACTCATCTCTCTCTTTGAAAATGAGAGAATGCCCCTATTTATACTTTTCCAAAAGAAAAATGAATGGACAAGATTCATTTTCATTGTGTGGCTCAGATTCATTTTACATTAGGGTTTCACCTACCCCCAAATATATAGCAATATAAAATGCATTCTTGTCTTTTTCCCTATTTTATCATCTAGTGGCCTTGATACTATAGTTGTTTTATCTTTTAGTGGATACCATCCTTCATAACTATTTTGACAAGTATTTTTCATCTATAACTGGGTTTCCTGCATTCTTCTAGAAAGTAGCATACTCCACAAACCTTTCGATCATAACCTAGAGCTTTTCCCATTCCATGAGATCAGATTAGAGCATCTAGAAGGATATCTTTTTGAGTCTCTCAGTAACCTACTCCCAGTGCTTGGTACATTTCGGGGTTACTTTAATGACCTGCTCAGATTGAGTGAAATCTCTTGCAGCAAATTCCATGAAGTCCGGTGACAGTGTGTCTGTAGCCCCCTGTTCCATCTTCTTATGGAAAAATGACTTGATTTTCTCTGGGTCGAGCTCTAGAGCAGGCATCTCATAATCTGTCATCATTTTCAAGTAACCCTCACTGTCAGTCTGGTGTTTTGCAACCCACTCAATATCAAGCTCCAACTCAAAAAATTCCTTTTCCAGGATCCATTTTCTATAATCTAGGCCCATTTTCCATGTTTCCACTAACCAATGATCATCCTTTAGGAGTCCCAGCTCCATTTCCAATATTTCCCTGGAGAGTTTGAGGACACTCTCAAGCTTAGGATAAGTGATCCTATACAGCTCAGAGAATCTGTCACATGGTTTTATCATGTCCCCAATTTTCTTTTATAAGCCACAGAACTCGTTGAATGTTGAAGTAGCATGGTGGATACCCATATCACCATTATATACTACCCGGTTGAACCAATCCACAATGGACTTGGTCTAGTTCTTTATCTTCTCCATTCTATTCAGCTCCTCCTGGAAGAGGAGAGTGGGAATAGATGATGTCATGGGAGCCTCTTCTTCTACGGACTTCCACTATTTAATATAAGTGATAAGATCCGCTACCTATGCTTTCAGTTCTTCTTTCGTAGCTTTCAGTTCTTCTTTCGTAGATTGGTCCTTATTTCTTTGTTATACAATGGTGGCTACTGATCCTTGAAATTCCTCTATCTTTCATTCTCAGGTTGCTAGGCCCAGATTAATTAGGGATATGATATAGCCTTGACCTTGCACAGTGCCTATATCCTTTTTTGTCATAGGGGTAGTAATTTTTATCATCTGGGACCCAGAGGCATCCACCATGATGTGGGAGTAGACCTTGGGCTTCTTTTCTTTCCTGGTTTTTGTTTGTGCCCTAGCTATTATTTCATCAAACCTCACTTTCGGGTCAACAACCACAAGAGCCTTCCTTTTCAATTACCGCTTCACATAGTCAGGAATCTAAGCTTGAGCCTTGGGTGATTCATGATCACCTTCCTCTTCCTATTCCCTTCGAGGTTGTTCCTCTTCATCACCTATAGCTTCTTGATCATTCTTTTCCTCTTCATCTAAGCCTTCTATCTATATAGTCTTCCCTTTGTCTAGCTTGGCAGAAGCTACATTCTCCTCAGTGATGCCTTCTTCCTGTGGTGCCTTCTCTTCCTCGTGTTTGATCTCAACATGGTTCTCAAGTACAGAGCACTTTTCTAGTGCATCTTCTTCTTCATCTTTCTCTCTTTCTTCCTCCTTTTTGGGAGGTGCTTCTTCTTCTTGGACCAAGCCCTTGTCTTGACCAATTAGTGGAGGCTCTTCGATTATCTCCACATTTGCATCAGAATATGTCTTCTCTTCATAATGATGCCCCTCAGGACCAGCCCTTTTGCTAGCTTTGTCATGATGTTGGGGTAGCTCTTCATCTATCTCCTGATTAGATGTTTCTATAACATAATGCTCATTAAGAGCCTCAGCATCCTCTTTTGAAGTTTGTGACTTCTCTTCATCAAAAGCCACCTTGTCCAGGTTTACATTTAATCCTTCTTCAGGGTGTTCAAAGTAATCATCCTGATCTAAATAATTGGGCTCATCTACTACATCCTTTGCAAACTCTCCATGTTTCTCCACATGGCATTTCTCCATCTCTTCTGATATTTTCATCGTGGCTTCCATCTTTTGTAAATCTATAGGTGGTGGGGGAAGAGGTAGGGCAACAAAAATTTAGGCCATTAAGGCTTGGACCTTGGGTTCAAGGATTACCCCAGAGAGTTCATCAGGCATTTTCTACATATACGTTGCAAAAGCATGCAAAAAAGTGAGACGCACCATGGTAATTTTGGATATTGTGCACAGTGGAGCAAAGAGAGTAGGCAGCAGGGGAGGGAGAGAAGAAGATGACAATGGGGATTTCATAGAAGAGGAGGATTCAAGTATCATCATTGGAGTATTTGGCGAGGTGGAGGTGAGGTGGACTAAGATTTCCATGGTGAGTGGAGATAAAATGGGAAAATCTTGGGTAGCAGAAAGTGGAGGAGGGGTGACGGTGACAGTGGCAGCAGGAGCAAAAGTGGTAGGTGGTGAGTGTGGCTACTCGGTATCTTCTTCTTTCTCATGTTGAGGATCCTCCCCTATGGTGGGCATTTCAAGCATGAATTTTCCTATTTTCCTCACTCTTTTAGATGGATTCCCTTCAGTGGGATTTCTGGAATACACCTTATGTTTTGTCTTTTGCTCAGGTACATCCTTTCTTTTCTTTGATCTTATTGTTGGTGGGGAATTAAGAGCTTCTTCTGATGGCATGGTGATTTTTCCACTATTAGTTTCACTTTCAAGCTCATCCTCAAGCTCACCATAAGTCAATTTAGGACCCTTCTCTTTAAGTTGGTCAATTTGTGCATCTACCCACTATCTTGTTCTATTTTCAATCAGTTGAGTCAATATATTGAGGTTGGTGACCTCCTCTTCATTCCAATCTATTACAGACAAGGGAAAGTTAGCCACGGCATTGTATCTATCATCAATAATATTGTTGTCTTCTTCCACTACCTGATCAAGCATGGGGAAAATATTTACTGATTTCACAAACTGGGTCTTCATTCTCATATAGTGCCTCATTCGCACTTCTTTATCATCTCCACAATTGGCCCAGAAATCTTTGACTCGAGGTTGGTGAGCATACTATCTCCCAACCCATTTCTTCATTTTTTGTAAGGGTCCATCCTTCCCCAGTCCGTGTGGAGATCCAAGTTATACTCCACCAACTCTTTCTCTAAATACTCTGCACATTGGCGGTGGGGCAGGAGTACATTCCCTACCTGAAAGTTAGGGCATATGAAATCCCAGCTCAGTGTTTGTCGCTCAACAATGTGTGGGAAGTCTGCAACTATAGAGAGACTTCTAGCAAGATGATGTGATCATTGGGGTAGCATGTAAATCGTTAGGGTTTCCTTGAGAACCCTTTTCCTCTAATATACGTGAACTTTGGGAACTGTATGAATAGATACCCAAATCGATTGATGAAGACCTTTGCACTGTGCAATACCCTCCTTTCAAAATCTCCTCCCAAGATTTTGATTATGTGTGCGATGAAGGCATCATTCACCCTTTTGTATTATTTCTTGAAGTTTCTATATTGTAGTTGAGGGTAGCAGTCATAGACTTTGAGCTCCACTTTCTTTGTTCCCAGTGGGCCTGCACTAAATAATCCTTTGTATGGGAACTTCTCTGCTAATAGATATACCAAATATGATGTCATATAAAATTTGGAGGTCTTCTTGACTGCCATGAGCTGGTTGTGAAGGTTGTCATTGATCATCTTAGCCCAATGGAACTTTTTCTCCCCTCCGATGATTTCCTCAACAAAGTAGAACATCCATTCCTCAAAGAATGCAGTAGTTGGTAGGCCCATTACTCTACTTAATAGAGTGACTATATCATGGTATTCTTTGAATAAATCACTTCTAAATAGCTCCTGTGGTACTTTTTTGGCACTACCCCTCTTTTATTTCAACCAATACTGGTTGATTAGTCTTTTGCAAGCTATGGGGTCCCATTTCCACATGTTTTCATCAAATTATTTCTTTGTTTCTTCCATTTGATCAAATGTGGAGATGTGGAATGTCTTTCCAATAGATCTAGCATACAATTTTACCAATACCCTCCCATTTTTATCAATAATTTTCCTATTGGAATGATAGCATTCCCAACAGGTCATGACAAGCTCCAGGGAAATTAACACAGGAGGAAATCCAACCGCCTTAGCAAGACCACTTTCCTTGATCTTTCGTGCATTCTCTATGGTAGGGTTAACCATCACCCTTTTCCTGAACTCATCAATATCCATGTGCCCTAGGTTGGTATCTGATACCGAGTCCCAAGTAGAGGAGAGCTTGGAGGTACACTCCACTCTATGAAACTAATACTTCATTTGGCATTTTTCTTCTTTCCCTCTTGGCATGCGAGCAAGATTCTTTCCTTTATTATCTTTCTCAACAAGCCTCCCTGATGGATCCATGGTAGATTCCATAAATCCTACACATAAAAGATGCAATAAGTGGGTTAACATATAATTTAGGGAAAATTTTAATCAAATCTTGCAAATCAGGCACCAAATCCACTTATAGATCATTAAAAGATCATGAAGTTCATCATCGTTCAGCATTGGGAGTTCATTTGGATCATTTAGGTGAATTCGGGCCTAGGGATGTGGTTTTCCTTGATTTGGAAGCCATCAAGAGGAAGACAATGAGAAAACAGCTTCGGGCCACGAAGACCCGCAGGCAGCCACCCGAAGTAGAAATTTTGCATTGTTCATTTGGCGATCAAATTTCTTATAAGGTGATTAGGCACGTACGAAAATTGGTTACAAGCTACTTGGCGTCATTGGATTATTCTTTGATGCTTTGCAGTTCTGGGACATGCAGACGCCATGAATCATATTGACATTTAGGCTTGGTCATTGAGTTAGCAACATTCAGGGAATGACGACCCATAGGCGGAAGTCCACATTATGGGCCCCATGAGAACCTCAGATGGCTTGGGGTTGTGCCTTATATTTTAAATGCTTTGGGACATGCGAAGGAAATTTATCGGGCCATTGTTGAATGTTTGTTGTTAAAGAACGGCCTCAGAGGGATGGTGGTCTGCAGGAGACAGTCCGCATAGGGGGACTCGCAACAAGCCCACGAACTTAAGTTATGCACTAACAGACTTCAAGGTTTTTGTGAAGGGAAACATCTCCTACAGAACCTGCCATGTGGACTGACATGAACATTCAGTCATTAAGGAATGGAAACAGAGGAGGGGCCATCCGTAAGGTTCGGCTCACTTGTAGCTTTGACTTAATGTTTTCACATGGTAGACTCCTGAAGATGGGATAGCAATGAAGGGATTGGAGCCCACACTACAGGTGGACAGGGTGACCTTGCTGCTAAACAACAGCAGCCAAAGGACGGTGAGCCGCATGCAGTGGCCCGCAAGATCAATCGTACTTAATGAAATTTTTAGGTGATGGGGCTTGGTCCACTCGACGGCAGTGATGAATTTAGGTCTCGCGCTACGGGGAGTCATTAAGGTTTGGCCACTAAACAACAGTGATGAGAAGATGGCAACCTACAAGAGGAATTCTGCATGGGAACTCCCACATGAGGAAATGGACTTAGCCATTTTTCTCTAGGATTTTCAATGTTAACATGGGTGGTGGCAATGATGGTGTGGACTACAATGCATTCTTCACCACACGAAGAATGGCGATGGAGGAACGGGACTTCGTGTGAATGTTGAGACGTGGTTTTGGCCAATTCTAAGGATTTTCTAAATGCTAGGAACAAATGGCTCATGTGGAGTTGAGGATTTGCAAAGGTCATCGGGTGAACTAGGGTTTGATTTCCAAGTTTTGACATTTTATCCAAAACCCTAACTATAGAAAAAACACTTCTTGAAATTTTAATGTGGGTTACCCAAAAACGGCATGAGAATGCGATGAGAACTTGGTTTGAATTCACAACAAGATCTTTTGCAAGCTGATGCATCTTTCTCTCCATTCTCCTCTCTTTGAAATTCAAAAACATCCAATGAAAATTATAGGTTTGACCCCCTTTTATAGCAAAATTGGTCATTAATGTGAGCAATAAATTCTAGGTATGGTGGCAGGTTGGGTAGATGGGTTTGCAAAAACTTGATTTGGTGCAGCTGTGGGATGGTAGAGGATGATGCAGGACCCACTATGCAGATGGGTGTTGGGGTTTCACCACTAGCTAGCGGATGAGCAACGATGGCAACCCGCAAATATGGGTCTGCAAGCTCCATGGACGTCAGGGAAAACAACCAAGGGAAACCCATAGGTCCAGGCCTACAAAGGCCAATGACTTAACAGATTTTGGAGTAATGAATTTGGTCAATTGGAATGTTATGATTTTACAATATATGACCATATTAAACTCATAATTAGGGGCATGTAAAATGAGGCAAAAGAAAAAATGATCGGGCGAAGGAAAAAAGGGAATAGGGGGTCCCCGGTCCAAATAGGGCATGTGTGCTATAGTCACAACAAGCACTAACATCTAGACTAGATAATTCCAATTTGTTTTTTCCAGGTTCTTCTCTATTGTTAACTTATAGTTCTACTTTCTACATGTCAATTCTATAATTTTATTTCTATAAAATAAAAATTTATTTTATTTTATAATTTTTTAGCTTACTTAGATAACTATACTATCACAATTAAAACAAATTAGATTAATTAGAATAATCTACTTTGATTAGTAGTAGATTAGGATATTTAACTTAAAATGGCTAGCTAATCTAAGTGTAATATTGCAAGATCATAAATAATAAGGGGAAAGAGTCTTTCCTTTTGTCAAGTTGAATTTTTTTCACAACATGGAGTGCCCCCTAAATTATAAATAGTTACTTATAGATCACATTTTTGTTAAACCAATGAAAAAATGTACAATGATTTTTTTTAGAAAAGTATGAAAATTTGTTTTTATTTATGGAACAATGGATTACCTATAAAATATTATGTGAATGCTTAAAATCAGAAATAAAAAAATTAGCAAACCACAAACTTGAAATGTATAACACCAAATATATGTGGACAAATCATTTTGATAACAAAACCACCATCAAAGAGAGGCTCAAAAATGTATTAACATTCAAGAATAGAATACATATGCAACGTTCTAACTCCCTTTAATTTGAGACCATTTTGGTAAACCCTATGTGTCTATGATATAATAATGAAATTACTATCCCATTCCTCTAATTTATAGAGAAATGGGAGAGGAATATCACAAATGGTTCTAAAAATAATGTACCATCAAACCATGTTAGAATTAAAAATATTTCATTTCCAAAATGAAGAGGATCTTCTAAGAATAGTGAAACTCTCAATGAACCAGGAATAGAAAAAAATACCTTTGTACTAGTAATAGATGATATATTTGACTTGTGACTCCATAATAACCCATATCCCAAGGTAGGCATCCAAATTCATCAGCTAACTCATATGGGAGTCATCAACAACATGAAAGATGTTGCACTATTCAATTCTCACATCCAAGTTGAGGAATATGCTAAAAATAGGATTATAATTTTTCCATAATACAACTAATATTCCAAGTCAAAAGGGAGAATAATAAAATAATAATATATCTCAACAACATGGGCTTCCAAGTACCCATTCCAATACTCTTGAAGATGTATAAAATAATAATATTATGATTTCAATTAAATATCGCATTATCCTAGAATTACCCCACTTAATGTTATACAATACAATGAAATCCAAGCGAACAATAAAATATATCAATTATAGGATCCAAGACCCATGCCCTTCCTACACAAAGAGAACTTCTTCGTGCTCACTAGCTTCATGAGGGAATGTGCAATATTATCCTGACTCTCAACTGTGAACAAAATTACCTTACAATTCTCTACCATCTCATGAAAAAAGTGATATTGAACATAACATTCTTAGTATGAGGATGATACATGGTATTTTTATCTAAAAATATAGCACTTTGACTATCAAAACCAATTCTAACTACCCTACAATCAAAACAAATACTTGCACAAAGACTCAATAAACATAACACCTCCTTAGAGGCATGTTTAGCAGCCACATACTCTATTTTGGTGGTGGAAAATTAACCATTGGATGCCCCTTATTCATCCAACTTACTACATCATCACATAGAAAAACATGCAACCACTAGTGGATCTTTAAATATTCAAATCACCTACCTAATTTACATCATCAAAGGTTTGTATATCCAATACCTTATCCACACCATTGATAACATGATAATACAAAAAATAATAAGTCCATTACAAATATCTAGAAACCCTACTACAATAAGTCTAATGTTCCTTAAAAAGGTTAGACATAAACATACTCAAGAATCCTATTTCTTGGCCAACATCTAGTCTAGTGCAAACCATTACATACACCAAGCTAATAAAACTACTAACATAAAGACCATTATAAATAAACTCAAAATAATCATCTAATTTAAAAGATATATATAACTAAAGCTTAGTTCCAATAAGAAAAAAAATACTTGTTGATTTACAATTAGGAATACTAAGATGTTGTAGAATGGATTAACATAATTACTTTAACTTAACCAAAGCTTTATATGTAATTGAACCCTACTGATCTCCATATCAAGAATACATTTTTTCTTCCCACAATTCCTTCATATCAAATGTGCAATAAAGTTGATTTTTCATCTCCCTTATCATCACTAGACTATTGCTAATAAACAACATGTCATCAACATAAAATTCAATGATTAGAATCTAATTATCAATAATTTTAACTTAAACACAATGATTCTCCTTGATCTTAACATAAAACAAACTCAAGAAAAAAACATGAAACTTTTGATAACACATTTGATAAGTATTTTAGAGAATACAAAGAGCATTTCAACCTAATAACCAACTACTCCTTTACCTTCACAAAAAACCATTAATATACCATATATAAGCCTCCTCCTCAAGATCCCCATGTAATAAATAATTTTTAACATTCATTTTGGGTAAGTGCAAAAAGATGGTAGGCCAAAAAGTGGCCACTTCACTTTTTCAACCCAAAATAGCGAAAATGTGAGTGCATTATAGTAAAACCCAAGCGCGTTATAGTAAAACATGAGCGTGTTATAGTAAAATGCAAGCGCATTATAGTAAAACGTGAGCACACTAGAGTAAAATGTGCGCACGTTATGGGTTGGTAGTGACCGTACCTAGGCTCGGTCACTACCAAGCCAAAACATGAGCACATTATAATGCAAGTGCATTATAACATGCTCACATTATGGTTTGAATTTCAAAAAATGTACATTTTTTGAATTCAAAAAATCATTGCCAAAATGTGAGCATGGTTTTGTGAATGCATTGACAAAATACGAGCATGTTATAACGCACTCACATTTTGGTCTACATTGAATTTTTTTCTTCTCTTTTATTTTCTCTTTCTTCTTGTTATCTTTTTGGTAAACTATATACATGAAATAAAAATTTAAGTTGAGATTTATTTATGGACATTTACTTTCTTATAATTTAAGTTATATTTCATGTATATAGTTTTAGGATGTTTGAGAGTGGTTTTAGATCTCTAGGAGTTATAATGCAAATTCTAGTTTTTGGAAAATCTTTAAAAAAAAATAGACAGTCAAATTTCAATAGTTAGCATGTCAAATTTCAATAATCAGGAGGTCAAATTTTAGTAATCAACAAGTTGTATTATTTCCCTCTATCTCTCTATCTCACTCATTCTTTATCCCTTACACTCTAGACCTCTCTCTCACTATATTCATCCCTTTATCTAACTCTCTCTCTCTCTCTCTCTCTCTCTCTCTCTCTCTCTCTCTCTCTCTCTCTCTCTCTCTCTAATTCTCTCTATCTCACTTCTCTCTCCCTCCTTCCCTCTCTACATCTTTCTACCTCCTCTCTTCCTCTCCTTCTACCTCTCTCTTTCTCACTCTTTCCTTCCATCTCTAATTTTATACATATATATCCCTCCTTTCTTCCCTCTCTACTTCTATCTATCTCTCCTATCCCTCTCTCTACCTACCTCTCCCTCTATCACTCCCTACAACTCTCTTTATTTATCTCTATCTAACCTCTCTCTCACCTCACTCTCTCCCTCTCTTCTTCCCAATCTACTCTCTATCTCCCAATCCCTCTCTCTACCTACCTCTCCATCCATCACACTCTACCAATCTCTCTACACCTCTCTATCTCAACTTTCTCTCCCTCCCTCATTCCCTCTCTACTTCTCTATATCCCTCCTCTCTCTACCTCTCCTTGCCTCTCTACTTATCTTTATCTCCTCTCTCCCTCTCTATACCTACCTCTCCCTCCATCACTCTCTTTGTTTCTCTCTATCTCACCTCTCTCTCTCTCCCTCCCTACCTCTCCCTCCATCTCTATCTATCTATACCTCCCCTCTCCCTCTCTACCTATTATATCCAAGGGTTATTTTCCTAAGGTTAGATTATCAAATCAATAAAGCACAAAACCCAAAGAAAACTATCAATCACAATGGAAACTAAACACAAATAAAATGATTATACCTGTCATCGAAGCTTCCATGATTTACCTTCACAGCACCTTCTAACTTGTTGATGGTTTCCCTCATATCGAACATGTGAGAAATTTTGACAACAAAGACTAAGTCCTACAAGAGCTTTGAAGGATTTGGAGTGTCTAAAATGAAATAAAGTATCTATGTCTATGACGAAATGACTCCTTGATGCCTAAGACAATTATGCAAAAATCACTAAATAAAAATGCAAATATATGAATATGTCTAAGTTTCTAAGCGTCTAAGCGTCTAAGCGTAATCGAAATTGTGAGCAAAATTGGCATTTTATAGAAAATGCAATTTTGGACGGACGGATGAGATTGAAAGTTGGTGAAAGCCTAAAATCAAAGGACGAGATTTAATGTGACAACCCCTAATCAAGGTTAGGGAAAAATCATTAAATGAGTGGTCGAGATGTCATTTGAGAAAGTCAAATCGGCGATCAAGAATAAATGAGATAATTAATCAAAAAGATAAAGATTTTTGAAAATCAAGAAGATAAAGACTGCTTGATTTGTGAGATTCGAAAAACGTTAATTTTGACAATTAAATAATTAAAGATAATTATTTAATTTAGAGGATATGATTAATAATTAAATAAATTAATAAATTCATTTAATTATGAGAATTAGTGACATATTAAATAAATAAATGAAATTCATTTATTTAATAATCAGGAAGAATAAATGAATAAAGGTAGTTAAATAAATTATGAAATTTATTTAATTAGGGAAAGACTTAGACAATTAATGATGTATTAAATAAATAAATAAAATTTATTTATTTAATAATCATGAAGAATAAAGGGACATGAATTAATTAAATAATTATGAATTATTTAATTAATAGTCGAATGTGGACCAAGGACATAATTAAATGTCATAATTATGCTAGGATGAAAGTGGTAAAAATAGAGCTTGCAGGCCTAGGTCATTTTTATGTGTCTACATTTTGCCCCTCTTCGTCATAATGTAGCATGTCGCGTTGTGACAAAGAAAATAAGTTAAATTCATGCTCTAGTGAAGGTATAGAGTATCAATGCCCCCTCGAGAAATTTTTCAAATTTTGGGACGGCGACAGAAAAATTTGGAAAGGGTCCCAATAAGTCAATTTGATGAGCAAAAAGATAGTGGCGCAGACAGTTTCAAATTCTGACATGTTTAAGACAGGCAAAAGTGTGGTCAAAGTTGGTCAAAAGGGCCTCCAGTAATAACCTAGTTGACAAATGGTATTTTGACTTTATAAATAGGTTGACAAAGGGGTAAAAGTCCATTCATTTTCACTATTTACCTTTGCAATTTTGAGAGCTCAGAGCAAGGAGGACTTCGGCGAGGATGGTGATTCCAGTGACTGAGCATCGTGGAAAGATTGTGCGGACCTACAAGTGGCCAGAGGGCTCAGATCCAATGGTATGTACCCCTAACCCACTTTGTCCTTTTCTCATTTTGTGTGCCAAAATTAGGGATTTAAGGTGAACAATGAATGTACCACGACACATGCATGCGCGTAATCCACATTTGACTTCGCGTTCGACGCATTTGATGCATCATGACGCAAGTGTAAAGGTATTTAGGGAAGGTCGAGGATGTGTAATGCATTTGACAAAAAGTATGATGCATTTGTCATATCGCACTGCATTCAAGAGTTAGAAGGTCGCATGTGTCAGTTTGTGATGCATTCACATGTTTGAGCGACACATTCGAATGAAGTGACGCATGTGTCATATATCATGATGCAAATTATCTGATGTGACACAATTGAGCAACAGAACGATGCAATCGATATGTCGTGACGCATGTGAAGTACGGAACGATGCAACCATTGTTCAGCAACTCAAATGAAGTCAACGTGACACATTTGACTTTGACTAGGGTTGATTCTAATGCTTTTCAAATTTTATATACTTTTTATTCATAATGATGAAAATGACGATTGTCCAAAAGGTACTGGCGTGTTGTTTGGCTTTGTGCAGAGACAGCTTGCACCCATATATACACGAGAGTAGGCCATCGACCTTCTGGTTTGGTGATCAGTTGACTCCATGGGAGTGACGATGTTTGATGCGGCTGGGCTTATATTATGCTGCCTATATGCCTGTTATTCAGGAAAATAGGGGACTATTGACTACATTATGTGAGCGATGGCATTCAGATACATGCTCCTTCCACCTGCTGACGGGAGAGGTGACAGTTACACTTGACAATGTTTACCATATTCTACACTTGTCGATCTGAGGAGAACGGATTGTTTATGACCCTTACCATGGCTATCAGACTTTCACAACGTATTATCAAGATGAGGGAGTGGGACTCGGCATCCAGGGCTATGAGATCTGCTGGGAGTTTATGGCGGAGCATTATGCTCGGTTTGATGCATTTCTAGTGACATTGATCGGCGGGATACTGATTCCTGACCGACGCGGGCATGGGTTTCCCATAGGTTAGGGAGATGTGATAGTGGGGATGAGGTGGGACAGGATAGTGTATGACTGGGGGCCTTGTTTATGAGGCACACTCTACCATCAGCTTCATGAGGTGGTTTATAGGAGGGTAGAGAGCATTTCCTATGGGACTACACTTCTGATGATATGGGTCTGGGAGCATGTGGCCATATTCTGACCTCCTATCTAGAGACCACAACTAGCCGAGGGGATTCCCTACGCTTACTACTATGCTAGTGCCTTATAGCATACCAGGATGGGAGAGACAGGTTGGTGGAACCATCGGATTGATACCATGGTTTCATTCATCTGGAGGCCCTACAGAGACTGCCAGTAGTGGGATGATGAGGATGACCACTTGAGCTTCTATAGATAGTATCACTATCTGATTGGCAAGACAATGCAAAGCTAGCTTATTATATAGATGTACCTACCACAGCGTGTCCTTAGATAGTTTGGAGAGTAGCAGGGTGTACCAACAGGCATAGTTGAGTACGCTAGATCTTCTAGGGATTCAGCGATTCCTGTAGCTTTTGTCGAGTAGCAGATTGATGGGCTAGTAGCCCAGAAGTGGGGATGGAGAGGTGGAATTGCCGATCTTGGGACTACCACTGATTTTGAATTATGGTGTCAGGCACATCGACCAGTGCCACTAATAGATCCAAATGGGCTAGCACCTATTGATAGGAGATCAATTATACCATGTGTGTTGAGAGTCAGGCGAGGGGGTAGAGACGGTGACAAAGGCAGAGGTAGGGGGAGGGATGGCAGCTGGGATGGAGGCTGGGGGAGGGATGGAGGCTAGGGTGGAGGGTGAGATGGGGGCAGGGACAGAGGTTGGGGTGGGGATGATGGAGATGATGGGGATGGTGGAGGAGATGCCCGGAGATGAAGGAGAGATGGCCAGAGGTAGGGCAGGAGGGTGTGACCACGTGTGGCCAGAGCCGCATTGGATGCTATCCCCAAGGTGGTTGAGGAGGGGGAGAGAAAGGAGGAGGAGCAGGAGCTTGAGGTGGAGGTGGATATGGATGTGCCTCAAGACGAGGGAGTTGGTGGTGAGGTCATAGAGGAGGATGATGATAGAGACAATGAGGATGCCATGGATGAGGCCGAGAGACTCCTGAGATGGAGGATGGTGGAGGGAGAGGAGATACCACCCACATTGACATTGCCCCAGGATGCCACGAAAGACTAGAGGGTGGTTGATCTACAGAGGAAGTTAGATGAGAGTGCGGCATAGGTTAGGGCACTACATGCAGAGCTAGAGGTAGCTCAAGTAGAGCGAGATTAGGCAGTGATCCACTAGCAAGATTCAGCATAGTGGTGTGTGGACTTTGTAGTTTTATGTTCAGGACCTTCTGAGGATATTACCTATGAGATTTCTAGGGTGAGCACTCGGTATGGGCAGCACAAGACCCTATATGAGTAGGTAGTGTCTCCCAAGTGATGAGATCCTACACTGTCGTGCTCACAGATGAGGATAGGAAATGGTCATGGGTTAGGGAGTGGGAGTAACAGCAGGAGTCACACTAGTGCAGGAGGGTCTACCTCATCAGGGCATAGGTCCCACCACTCTCAGAGGCATGCCTCGAGTCATCATTCGAGTCGTAGTCATCGGTCTACCGGTTCAAAGCAAAGGTCAGTACAGAGGCAAGCACCAGTGATAGATCCTTCGGCGTCACAGAGTCAAGCCGCAGTGTCAGCACAGGTGCCATCAAGGTCAGTGCCCTCAAGTTCACAGATAGAGGTCGTTGTCGTTCCACCTATTATCTCAGCACTAGTCATAGGTCCTCAGCCACCACACTCTTCACCATGAGGGGATGATGACAGCCTTTCCTAGGGGCATGTTTTCTACATTTGCTTCTATGTTATGACACATTATGTATAGACCACTGAGCCTCCGAGCTCCATTTTTGGGATATCTTTTGACTCTATCTTATGACATTGTAAATTTTTGAGATGATGTTATATGATGTAGTTTTGATGTGGCCTACATGTGTGTCATGTGATGTTATTTGATTTCTGCATTATGATATATAATGGATGACTTGTGTATGATATGCACTTATGATGGATGATGGCATTATTTATATGTCTTGTCATGTATGTCCTATGGCGCTTACTTATGATATGATGCCACAATGATGCAATGTATCTTCATGTGTTATGTTAATTTTGTATCATGGATGATAATGATATGCATAATGTATTTATTTGAATGGATGCCATGTTATTGATTGTGTTAATGCAATATGCAATGAAATGTATATGATTTAATGTTATGGATGATGTGTGTATGGACCTAATGCAATGTTTATATGATTATGTATGCACTTATGTTTTTGTATGTCACAGAATATCATCGTGAGGTGAACGAGAGAAGATGACCAGATCGAAGGAGATGCATGTTAGTTCCTAGACCAAACCCTTCAAAACTTTTTTGTAGGACTTTAATATTTATTGCTCTTAATCATCATTGGGCAGACTATTGTAATGGCCCACAAACACCATGATATGACATAGATCAAGGTGTACAAGTTCATACCATCACATAAGACAAGCAGCAATAGAAAAAAATGATCACAACTCATATAAAGAGTGCAATTGCCCCAGTGTTTTTGTCATAATCAACCATATGCAAAAAAGGACAAGAAGGATAATTCATGAAACATCATTGTTTCTCTAAATCATGTTTCTAGGGCATCCTTGAGAAAATAGTAGCATGATTGCCAACATACAAAATAGAACCCTTATCGTGATACGTCATTGTTTTTCTAAATCCTGAAATCAGGACCTCGCTGAGAAACTAGTAATCATGCATGTCAAAAAGTCAAGACAAACGTCATGATACGTTGCTGCTTCTCTATATCCTGTTGTTGGAATCTCGCTGAAAAACTAGTAACATGATAAAAATCCAAAAGACAAGTGCCAAGTGTTTGCCAAGTTTGTCTGGATACCCTATGTTTTAGTGTTAAGATGTCAGGTTTGATGATGTTAAGATGCCAGGGTGTCAAGGTTTTGACGATGCCAAGATGACGAATGTCGAAGATTACCAAAATTAGGAAGGACACATCCTGAACAATGTTGATGTCGAGAGGATTGATCCCTAAATGTCAAAAGGGATCCCTCAAAATTCTAGTGATGGGGATGGTGATGATGCCTAGGAAGGACACATCCTAAAGCATAAATGATAGAGTTTTTTCTTCAAAAGGACACATCTGAAGAATACTAATGTCGAGAGGGGTGATCCTTAGATGTCAAGATGATCCCTCAAAATGTCAAATGACAGTGACGATGCTAAGGAAGGACACATCCTAAGGCATGAATGACAGAGGCTATTCTTCAAAAGGACACATCAGAAAGATAACCAAGAGTTGACAATTTGACATATTATAATCATTTGACTTGTTTTGACTGAGTTTGACTTGTGTTGACCATATGTCAATTTCTGTGACATGTTGATGTGATTGTCATGTTTGAATAAATGATCTCCATACTTTGTTTTAGGAGTTTTCCCATTTGGAAAATGATTTTTCTTGACTTGAAGACTTTTGATGTGTGTGCCAATGTAATGCCATGAACCCTAATGGACTGACCTAGCACGGCCTCGGGGGCTCGTCAACAGATGGCCTTGCCTATGTTATACACTCAGAGACCTCGTAGTTCGACACGACCAATGACTTTGTCTTGATGACCAAAGATTGTGTCATGATTTTATTTTGACAAACCTAAAAGGACTGACCTAATGTCTCGGGGACTCAAAAATGAGTCTTGCCTACGTAGCAAATGCACAGAGACAACGTAGTTCGGATGAATGATAAAAACTGATTGATTGACATGACGGACTTGACAAGATATGACTCTATTTTTGCGTTTTCTAGACATTTTGACTTTGTTGGGGTTTCTTCATGACGTTTTTCAATTTTTAGGTCTTTCTTCAGGACATTTTATAATATTTTTGGTTTTTCTTCAAGACATTTTATGGTGTTTTTGTCTTTTTTCTTCAGGACATTTTATGATGTTTTTGGTCTTTTTTTTTCTTTCTTTTTTAGAATTTTTTGTGATTTTTTTGGTCTTTCTTCAGGACTTTTTGCAATTGTCGAGACCATGCATGATATCCACTACAGTCACATGATAAAAAAATTTCCCCTAGTTAGGTCCAAGACTTAGCCCATTTTAAAGGATGTGAACAGGATGTTCCTGGGGTGTCGAATGGATAGTATTCAGGACTTGACGTCAACCTTTTATCAACCATGAAAGGAAGGGTATGATGTCGTGGCAGATGTCATGGTGGTGATGGAAAATTAATTTCATCCTAGGCCAAGGCAGACAAAGTAACAATAGATGGCAAAGCAATGATTGATTACACATGGTGCCTGTTTGCCAGGTTTTCACCATGCTACTTATCTAAAGCGCCTATTTACCAAGTTTTCACTATTGGAGGAATTATTTCTCTTTACTATTTTCCTCATTTTTTCTTTTTTTTTTTGGTGTCACCAAGACGCCTGTTTTCTAGGTTTTCATCAAGGCAACAATTTTTTAACGTTTTTTAATTTTTCTTTTTTGTATTTTTAAAGTTTTTGGCTCAACTTTCTAATGCTTATGCATAGAATTTCTGAAGATGGAGACTATTGATAAGCTCTGTCAATTGTTCACCATCCAAGGTAGCCAACTGATATGCTCCAAAACCAAAAGAAGATACAATGACGTAAGGACCCAACCAGTTTGGTTCAAACTTTCCTAGCTTTTCAAACAATATATATGAGGACTAAGTCACCAATGTCAAACTTCCTAACCATGACTTTCTTATTGTAACTGCGACAAAGACGGTTCTGATACGCTTGTAGATGGTTCAGGGAATTTTTCCTTCTTTCCTCTAACAACTCCAGCTTGTGCAAGTGTGACTATCTATACTCCTTGTCATCAGTTAAACCCTTCAAGGAGACTCGTAAGGAAGGAATTTCAACCTTGATGGGCAAGATGGCCTCAGCTCCAAAGACCAGGGCAAATGGAGTGGCTCTTGTGGGTGTGCGAATGTTGGTGCGGTAAGCCCACAAAGTAGGGTTGAATTGAATATGCTAGTCACGGCCAGCATCATTGACAGTCTTTTAAGGATTTTAACAATGGTTTTATTTGATGCCTCAGCTTGACCATTTCCTTGCAAGTAATACGGAGAGGAAAAATTATGTTGGATGTGAAATTGCTCACATAACTCACGAACGTCTTGGTTTTTAAATGGACATCCATTGTCAATAATGATGGATTACGGAAGGCCATACCAGAAAATGATGTAGCTAAGAATGAATTTGGATATTTTTTTGTCGGTTATGTATGTCAGAGGGATGGCTTCGATCCACTTCATAAAATACTCATTGGTGGTGATGATGAATTTGTGGCCACTGGATGAGGTAGGATGGATCTTACCCATGAGTTCAAGTCCCCATTGAGTGAAGGGCCATGAAGAAGTGATCGTCCAAAGTTCCTACGCTAGAGCGTGGATCAAATCATTGTGAATTTGGCATCGGCGACTAGTCCTGACATATTCTAGTGCATCTTTTTCAATGGTCAACCAGTAGTACCCAAGTCTCATTATCTTCTTGGCCAGAGTAGGACCACTCAAATGAGACCCGCATATACCCTCATGTACTTTGTGTAAGGTTGTATGTGCTTCATTCATGCCGAGACATCTAAGGAGGGTGTCGTCAAAGATATGGTGGTAAAGGGTGTCATTGACGATGGCATGTCTTGTAGATTTTTGGATAAAAGACTTCCTCTGGTTATTGGACAAGTTAGGTGGAAGGGTTTGGGACTTAAGGTAGTCATAAATATCTTGGTACCAGGGAGAGTCAGGACCAACAAGTTCGTAGACCATCTCTGACTTGGGAATGTCATAGGCGGGAACTGACAATTGATCTATTAGGAATTCTAGCTAAGGCATATTGCTTGGAATGTTGAGGAGAGAGCCTATTGTATTCATTGCATTTGCCGCTTTGTTATGTGCTCTCAGAACTTCTTCAAAATTTTCCATATGAAAGTAGGTTTGAAAACTATCAACCATTCGTTTATAGGGCATGAGTTTCTCATCCTTTGTGTCGTAGTCATCATTAACCTGGTTGATGACCAGCTGAGAATCCCCATAGACATGCAGTGTTTTGATTTTCTATTTTATTGCCATTCTAAGTCCTATAACCAATGCCTCGTATTCTGCCACATTATTTGTGCATGGGAAAGCTATGTAGAAAGACTTAGGAATGGAGTCTCCTTGAGGGGTGATGAACAGGATTCTTGCCCCCGAGCCATGATTAGTATGCAATCCATCAAAGTAGAGTCTCCAAGGTGACTTGGGTTCCATATGGAATATCGACTCATCTGGAAAATCTTCAATTAACGGGTGATCACTTTGTAAAGGTGCATCCACCAGTTGGTCTGCTATGACTTTTCCTTTCATTTCCTTTCTTTCTACATATTGAATATCATATTCACTCAAAATCATGACCCATTTTGCCAGACGTCCTATTAATGCTACCTGACTTAATAGATATTTGAGGGGGTCGATCTTTGCTACTAGTTGTATTTGATGGCTTAACATATAATGTCTTAGCTTCTATGCTACAAAGACCATTGCTAGACAAGCCCGTTCAATTGATGTGTAGTTCAGTTCATACCCGACCAATGTCCGACTGATGTAATATATGGCTCCTTCTTTTTCTTCTTGGTCATTTTGTGCTAGCAATGCCCCCAGTGTTGAAGTAGTGGAAAAAATGTATA
The DNA here is from genome assembly GCA_007258455.2 of Sequoia sempervirens. Classification (NCBI taxonomy): domain Eukaryota; kingdom Viridiplantae; phylum Streptophyta; class Pinopsida; order Cupressales; family Cupressaceae; genus Sequoia; species Sequoia sempervirens. The sequence continues at coordinate 113,679 of VDFB02363381.1, forward strand.
AGATCAATGGTTTTCCATGAATGGGAGGCATGAGGACTAGCAGTGATAGTAAGTAATCATTTTTTTTTTAAAGGCATCTTGGCATTTATCTGTCCACACAAAGGGGATGCCTTTGTGTAGAAGATATTGGAATGGTTGACACTTGTCAGCCAATTGTGCTATAAAGCACTAGATAGATTGTACCCTGCCCTGTAGAGTCCTAAGTTCGCTTATTCCTCTGGTAGGAGGCATGTCCATGATGGCTTTGACTTTTGCTGGATCAACTTCAATGCCTCTTCAAGAGACTATGTATCCCAAGAGTTTACTCAATGTTACACCCAAGACACATTTCTTTGGATTCAATCAAACTTTGTATTCTTCTAGTCTCCTAAAAATTGTTTCAACACCTTCAAATGATCCTTTCTTGTTACTGATTTATCCAAAAGGTCATCTACGTAATCTTCCATTATTTTATACATCATGTCATGAAATATTGTAGTCATAGCCCTCTAATATGTGGCGCCCGCATTTTTAAGACCAAATGGCATGACATTCCAACAGTATGTACCCCAAGGGCAAGTGAATTTTGTTTTATGTTGGTCTTCGAGGGCAATACAAATCTGATTATAGCCAGAGAAATTGTCCATGAGGGACAGCATCTCATATCCTACTGTGAGGTCAACTATAATATCAATATTCGGTAAAGGAAAGTCATCTTTCGGGCATGCCTTGTTTAAGTCTCTGAAATTTGTGCAGACTTAGATCATTCCATTTGGCTCCGTTACTGGCACAAGGTTAGGTATCCATTCAGCATAATCAATAGACCATATGAATCCAGCATCTAGAAGTTTCTTCAACTCAGCCTTGACTAATAGAGTGACCTAAGGATGGATTTTGTGTAACTTTTGTTTAACTGGTTTTGAATTTGGTAGTAATGGTAGATGGTGTGGAACCAATTCTGGGTCTAATCCCGGCATGTCAGCATAGGACCATGCAATGTTGACTTTACATTCTACAAAGAATTTGTGAAATTTTGGTCTCTCTTCTTCAATCAAGGATGCAACGAAGAGGACCATTTTGGGATCTTTTGTTGTTGATATGTTGTCTTCTATGGTGTCCTCTATGAACATAGCTTATTTATCTTGTGTTACAGGAAGAAATTCTAATCCTCCATCTTTGGGCACCTCAAAGAGGTTTTCACCCGCAGATATGTCCTTTGTTTTTACTTTTTTGTCGTCAAAAGGTCCCTTTCAGTTTTCACCTAAAGATATTTCATTTTTTATTGTATTTTTAATTTTAATTTTACGATTGGAGGATGGAGCAGTCTCGCCAAAGTAGGTTGCACAATCTAGATCAATGGAGAATCCTTCCTTGTGATTACCACTAGGTATGTCCTCATGTAATCCCATAAATTCTGCAATAGCCTCATCATTCTGAAAGGTGTCCAGGACTAGTGGGCCTTGTTGGTCCCAATCGATTAATTGTGGATAGACTAGGGAAATGCCATTGTCAGCGTTGGTGAAATGAGGGGAGGATGTGGAAATCATGCAGACGGATTCAAAGATATTGTAAATGAAATTATCATCATCCAATTCCACATCAAACTCTATCCAATATTACCCTTCACTTGTCTCGTATTCATTATCAAAATAGGGGGTGAAGGACTCAGAGTTGTGGTTGTCAGTGTTGTCTAGAAATTTAGATGGGTTTGACTGAAGGGATTCAGATGGTGGGGTTTGTATGTCATGGGGAAAAGAAATGGGACTGTGACTATTTGGTGCCTGATAGGTTTTAAATGTTTGCCAAAAATTTTGTTCAGAGGTAAGCTCCCCCATTTCAACAAAAAAATCATCGAGGCAACAGTCACTTAAGGATCTTTGGGAGCCAAATTCCCACTCTTGGGAGTCAGTTTCGGTGAAGGTTTCCTTAGCGGTCTTGACACTTTATGAAGCATACATGTGCTCACTCGAAAGCCAACTGGTACATCAGTCGTCATTGTCGGTCAACCCATACCCTAATCCAAGATACTTTGGTATTTTGAAAGATTTTATGGGCTCTCTTCGTCCAGTTTTATTTATGCCTAGGCCACTAGTTCCATCGTAGCCCTTAGCCTTCATCATTTCATATCCCTTGCCATATTTCTTAACTAGTAATGGGGGTAGGTCGGCCATTTCTTTATAGAGCCATCCTGTAATATCGGCAAGGTCCTCGTTACTCATGTCTCCCCATTTTATGAAGACCGTTTTTGGTGGAAATTTGAGAATTTCTTTGGGTTCCATTCTAAAACATGGTCGACCATGGACTTTCAGAGACTTGGGTATTGTTGTGATGCTATATGTTGTATGTAATTTGAATTCTCTACAACCTAGGTCCTGGATCTTGACCCTGGGTTCATCCTTATGGAGTGTGGAAGATGATGGTGTGGTGGAAGACATGGACGGAGTGGACATGGAAGATGATGTGAGTGTGGATGGTTCAATGTATTTGGAAGAAGAGGATCTAGGAGCTTCTCGGTTCATGGGCACTCGGTTTGCAGAAATACCCCTTAGGTTAGTACAATATTGAAAAGGGTCGGGGTCTCCATATATAGTGATTTATGTGCCGTCAAATGGAAATTTTAAGCATTGGTGATATGTGGATGGAATGGATTTTAAGGCATGAATCCATGAGTGGTTGAGCAAGATGTTGTAAGGTAATTCTAGATCCAGGACCTGGAAAATTGTATCCACAATGACTGGTCCCACTCTGATAGGAAGAGAAATTACACCTCGTGAAGAGAGTTCTTCGTCATCATATACTTTTATGACTATACTCTTTGTAGGGTCCACACATGCATCATAAAATCCTAGAGCCTTAACCAGTTTCAAGGAGCATATATTCAATCTTGCTCCACCATCTACTAAAACTCTTCTAACCTTGTGCTTATGGATGAAAGTTTCAATGTGTAATGCATCGTTATGGTTGGTCTTGGGTGATGAGTAATCCTAATCATAAAATGTGACATGGTGCAGTGTAGTGAGGTATCCCACCATGGTCTCAAATTGGTTGACATCAATATCCTTTGGGATGGATGACTCTTGCAGGGTTTTATCCAAGATAGCCTTATGCGAGGGAGAGATGCGAAGCAACTCAAGTATTGAAATCTACACATGAGTTTTTCCTAACTGATCAATAAGGTTAAACTGACTCTTTGGTTTCCATTGCTTTGTGGTCAAGGCAAGTTGTGACTGCCTAGGAGATGGACCAGGTATGGTGATCTTAGGTTGCCTAATGGGAGGCAGACCAGCTATGGTGACCTTGCCACTTCGAGTAGTATCATTGCATTGGGGTGCTCTCTTGACTATGATGGTATTGACACATTCATTATCAATTCAGATATTTTTTATAGTGGTTCCACCGGAATAGTCATACTTGGCTCGAGAAAAATTGGCTTGATTATTGTTTGTCTTAAGACTTGACGTGGAAGCATTATTAGAACCATGGTCTTGCAATGGGTTCTTATGAATGGTATGATCTGAATTAGAGGCAAATTTTAGTCCACCTACCTCAATTATATTATTCTCGATAAGGTCTTGTACAAGATTTTTCAATTGTCGACAAGAAGAAGTTTTATGTTCTTTTGCCTAATGATAATCGCAAAATGCATTATCGTCCCACCATGCTGGTTTGAATTGTCCTAGGTCATATGGTTTTGGTTCTTGAAGTGTGATGACACCATTTTGAAGGCATTTCTTGAGGACTTCCTCAATGGGCTCACCCAAGGGAGTGTATGTGTGACCCCTGGGGAATTGTCTCATCTGACGGTATTGTCCTTGATTATTTTGGTTGTTTTGGTTGTTTTAAGGGACATTGGTAGGGGGTGTCAATATCATTGTCAATTGTTTTTCAGGTTGAACCCCTTTTAGGGCCAGTACAGGACCCATAGTGTTTGCAGCCTTGGCGTCCACAACACCGTCATTGGTAACATTTTTATTTTTGACCCAGTACTTATTTTTGTCAGTGGGAGGATTTGCATTTTTGTTTTTAGGACCGTACTTTAGCTCTTCCTTTACAATAAGGGCTTTCTCTATCTGGACACCTTTTTCAACTAGGTCCGTGAAGGTTGTGCAACAATGCACTTGCAATGCATATTTTAAGGGTCTAAGAAGTGTTTGAATGAACATGTCCACCTTTTCCTTTTCTAGTATGTCGATGTGACAATGACTAGCTAGACTTCTCCATTTTTGGAAGAGTGGGATGAACGTTTTTCCAATGTCCTCTTGAGTGAGATTGCATAAACTAGTAATAGAGGTGTCCATGTCAATGTTGTACACATAATTTTTTATGAATTTTTGTTTAAGTTCATCCCATTTTTGGATATCCTTTTGAGTGGAGAACCATTCAAGGAAAAGACCTACAAGACTTTTTGAAAAAAGTCTCATCAAGTACATTTGTTCATAGGTGACGTCCATACAATTGGTTGCAAATTTATGGACATGTTTAATAGGGTTTGTCTTTCCTCTGTATTTGGTAAAATTAGGTGACACATATCCCAGAGGAAATGGTGGCATGTATAAGTTCATGTCAAAGGGATATACGGATAGATCATATGACACTTTTGATTTCTTTCTAGATATTTGTATGTTTTCGATGGTCTTCTCTAGACCCATCATCTTTGCTTGTAATGCATCAATTATAGGATCATTTGTGGTCCCATACATAGGATTGATTGGTATGCCATAGGTCCCCATTTGTTGTGAGTGGATGTTGGCATGTTGTTGAGGTAATGTTGTGGCATGTATTATGTGTTCTGATTTTTGTGTTGTTGGTATTGAAAGTTTGGATTGGGGGTATGTTGGTGGGTATGAATATGGGATGAGTATGTTGGGATGTGTCCCCCATCCATTTGGGTCGATATTTGGGGAATATGGTGACCATGAAAATTTTGATGTGCGAATGATGCCATAGGTTGTGTGTTTTGACTGCCTTGTCCAAATTGTTGGGTTTATACAAGGGGAATGGTCATATTTTGTCCTTGGGAGGTGATGGTATTTGACTGTGTTGACGTGTTAACATTTTATTGTTGTCCTTGAATAAAGATACGTTGTTTTCATCCACCCAAAGGATTTTGTGAGATACCAATGAGAGGATATGATCAAGATGGAATCATGGTACTAGATGTAGTTGTCAATGGAGGATTTGTATGGCTTGATGATGCCCCCATGGCATTTACCATAGTGGTAAAGAGAGGATTGGAATAACTTTCCCACACTGTCGAGGAGCAAAAGTTGGTTCCAGCCGATTGTGACGATGTTGTGGATATTGCAGGCACTGTGACAGATTGTGATCCTCCAATGGAGTAGCATTTATTGAATTGGAGTTGTTTGGAATTTTGGAGGTAGCACTCATGGTCATTGTGAGGTAGCATCAAAAAAGGTATTGCTTGTGGTGCTTGGAGGTTGACCATTATTTGACATGTTATGTGTATTGTTGACGTTATTGGCAGGAGATGTCGATCTAAAGGTATCAATGTCGAATCCTTGGGGTAATTTAGCTCCTTGACTCAAAAGTATGGCCAAATATTTGTCTCTGTCATATAAGACCATTTGTTCTACAAAGTAGGCCACCTCTAGATCTTGTGTTGCTACCTCTATTTTTTCCTCAAGTATTTGTTTGTATTCATCCTTACATAAGAATGGTTCAAAGGGATTGTTTGATGAGGATGGTATGGTCATGAGAGGTTGATTACTTGTGTTGCTAAATGGGTCATCAAAAGTCCAATTTGGGTCATAAGTGGGATTAGTGACATTGGAATTAGAATCTTGTCCAAAGTTTTCCATTTGTCTTTTCTTTCTTTGGAGTCTAATTTCCTCCATAAAAGGAAATTGCTCAAATGAGGTAAAGAAAATGATGACGAAATGCAAGGATGATACTAGCCTATGTTTTTTTTGTATTTTTGTATTTTGAGGGATGACAATGAAAGGTGATGACTAAGGAAATGATTGATGCAAAATGACAAGGTTGTCAAAGCCAAAGTGTCTAATGAGGACTAAGATGGTAATGTTGATGAAGGACTAAGGCGATTAATACAAAGTCTAAGTTTAAAATGAGGACTAGAGGTGGACAATGCAAAGTCTAAGTTTAAAATGATGACTAAGTTTGGACAATGTTTGGAGAAAGCTTTGTTTAACCACTCTAAGCTTGACGTATGTATCAATTTAGGTTATCAAAAGGACTTACCAAAGGGACTAAATGATGAGGTAAAAATGACGAGTGAGCCTCCCTAACTAGACTGTTGAGTTGGAGGTTCTCACAAAAATGAAAATGACCGAAAAGAGGAATAATGACTATATCCCAAGATAGCCTAATTTTTAAAAAAATGGTTTTTGCAAAGTGAGGAGATTTGGCCTAATCCAATTTTTGTCCAAAATGAACCTAAGGAAAAATGACGATTATGATGCCTAAGGAATGCAACTAAAATATGGGAATTTTAAACCTATGGTTAAAGTGCGAGCTAATGAATGCAAATGATGGACGTTTTGAGAAATTTCGAATCTAGTTATTGACAAAGACTTTTGAAAAAGATGTTTAACAGTAAGCCAAGATGTCTAGACTCAGATTCTGGTGTGAAACAGGGTTTACTTTGTTGACAAGCAAATGTGTCGTTACAGGCAGCAAATGTGTTGCAGTTATCAAATCTGGCTCTGGGAATGGAAAATGTGGTTCAGTTTTACAAATGCAGCTTTAAAGAAGTCAAATGTGGTTCATTATTTTGAATGTGGCTTTACAAAAGGTGAATGCGGTGTTTGGAGTAGAAAATACGGTTTTTCAGAGTAGATGTGTTGCGAAGTCTGGAAAATGTGATGCGACAAAGCGAATGTGATTTGAAAGATGCGTCTCAAGATGTTAAAAAGTCAATTTTCTGATATTGTGGTTAAAAACCTGAATTGTTGAAATTTTGACTCTCTGTTTTGAGATGTTGGAATGTTGTTTGTTTTGTTTGAGTAACCAACAAACACTTGGCAAGCACAATATTTTTAAAAGTAAACAAACACACAAGAGAACAAGTACGATCCTAGGTTAGGCCATGACAGTATTCGCTAGACTCCACATGGGTTTCCCCAGCTGTATATCAGTAGTGTGTGAATCTAGAAGCTTGGCTGCACGGGCTCCCCCTTACAGTGCACTCTCTTCTTAGGCCAACCAATCTTCCAACCCCCATGAAACTCCCATGGCAAATTGATCACCTCTACTAAAGACTGTGAAGACATGGAAGGCTTCACACCGACCGATGTTGTACTAGCAAATAGAAGGTTTTGGGCTTACTACACAAGATTTTTTAATTCAGGACCCCCATTCGAGTGGTCATACATGGGGCAAGAGATTAATCACTAATGGCACTCCAACCTAAAGAGGTTAAGCTCAACAAGGTTTATGGGAGTACAACTCTGTCTGTATGACACCTCTACACTCATAATCTTAGGTTTTCCCTTAAGATTCACATTTATATATCAGTCCGAGGTAGCTTGGCTTTAGCTCCGTTACCGATTTGAGTCGCATTGGGGTAATGAAATCCCCAGGCAGGCCCAATTTCTAGAGGCAATAATCGTTTCTCTTACACCCAGGATCACATTACTATGCAAGGGGAGAGGATACTCCGGTTATTGCATCAAGGTTTTATAAAAAGTAAAATGGGTCTAGTTTTCTGATCACCAAGTTTTCACAAGGTGAGAGCATAATCACCTACCATTTGTTCAAACACAATCAAACACTTGCAAACAAAGTTCATTTTAGTGCACCAATAGAAATATTCCTAAACTAAAAATCACAAACAAATGGTTTAAATGATAAATCTTTGACAAACGTAGCTGCAAAATCACATATCAGTAGTTTCATCAAATGCCTTTGACCCTCAAAAATGCTAATGCCACATGCTGCAAATCAAAATTAATAACACAAAAAACTTATGCTATAAAAGAAAACCAAAATTCCCAACAAAAAAGATCATAATAGACAAACAGAAAATAGAATGCAAATAGAAAAGGACAGAAACTAGAAAGCCAAAGGGAAGAAAAATTCACTAGGAAGATGTGTCACAGCAGAGTGAATGCATCACTTTCTGACAGGAAAATGCATCACATTTCTGTCGAATGTGGATTTTTCGTACTGCTAATGCATCACCTTAGAGTGATTGCGTCGTTTAGGTTATCGAATGCATTGTGATGCATCAGATGCGGCTTAGGAAAACTCAAATGCGTTGTTTTGTACCTGTTCCTACAAAAAACACAAAAAATCGTATGAAACAGAAAAAGAACAGTCGGGTTCACCAATGTATCTAAGGGTTATTTCCCTAAGGTTAGATTATCAAATCAATAAAGCACAAAACCCAAAGAAAAATATCAAGCACAATGGGAACTAAACACAAATAAAATGATTATACATGTCATCGAAGCTTCCATGATTTATCTTCATAGCACCTTCTAACTTGCTGATGGTTGCCCCTAGATCAAACGTGTGAGAAATTTTGACAACAAAGACTAAGTCCTACACAAGCTTTGAAGGATTTGGAGTGTCTAAAATGAAATAAAGTATCTATGTCTATGAAAAAATTACTCCAATTCCTAAGACAATTATGCCAAAATCACTAAATAAAAATGCAAATATATGAATATGTCTAAGTGTCTAAGCATCTAAGTTTCTAAGCATAATCAAAATTGTGAGCAAAATTGGCATTTTATAGAAAATGCAATTTTGGACAGATGGACGAGATTGAAAGTTGGTGAAAGCCTAAAATCAGAGGACAAGATTTAATGTGACAATCCCTAATCAGGGTTAGGGAAAAATAATTAAATGAGTGGTTGAGATGTCATTTGAGAAAGTCAAATTGGCGGTCAAGAATAAATGAGATAATTAATCAAAAAGATAAAGAGTTTCGAAAATCAAGAAGATAAAGACTGCCTGATTTGTGAGATTCAAAAAATCCAAAAGATAAGAGTTGAACTGAAAAGCGGATTCAGAAAATCAAGAATCTGCTCGATTGCTTGATTTTTGGAAGATTATTACCATTTTGAATTAAATTAATTCAAAATATGGATTTTGTGTGATAATAAATAATCGATTTTCAAATTATTTACTAAAATGAACTGACAGTCAGGAATGTAAGATCATTTTAAATAGTTTCATTTATTTAAAATGAGGGAAATGTTAATTTTGACAATTAAATAATTAAAGATAATTATTTAATTTAGAGGATATCTTTATTTCTCACATGAAATATGCAAAAGAGATGCTCAAAATATTTCAAATGGATGAAAGCATACCAGTTGGAAATCCTATGGAAACTGGATGCAAATTAGGCCAAGATGTTGATTTACTAGATATAGATTAGACCTTGTTCAGGTATATGATAAGTAGTCTAGTGTACTTGACTGCCTCAAGGCCTAACATCATGTATGTTGTATGCTTGGTGGCAAGATTCTAGTCCTCTCCCAAGCAGTCTCATCTTAATGTTGTCAAAAGAATATTAAGATATATCAATGGTACTATTGATTATGTTTTGTGGTATCCAGTACATGATGATTTTACTTTTCTTGCTTATACTGATGTTGATTGGGCAGGATGTATTGATGACAAAAAGAGCACTTCTGGGGGAGCATTTTTCTTGGGTGGAAGATTAGTGGCTTGGCACGGCAAGAAAAAAGACTTTGTGTCTTTGTCAACTACTGAAGCAGAATACATTATTGTTGCTACATGTCATTCTTAGGTTTTTTGGATGGTTCAAACACTAAAAGACATCAAAGTGGAAGTATCTCAACCTGTTCATATTTTGTGTGATAGCATTAATACTATAAATATTCCAAAAAATCTTGTGATGCATTCAAGAACCAAACATATAGCTATCCGCTATCATTTCTTGAGGGAAAAAGTTCTAACAAATGAATTTGTATTAGATTATGTGGAATTATGTGATCAGGTGGTTGATATCTTCACAAATCCATTAGCAAATGAGGTTTTTGAAAGCTTAAGGGATAGACTTGGTGTTCTCTCCCTTGGCTCTCTTCAATAGTACAAGTTATTTATGCCACATTTCAGGGGTAGCTTCAAAGCCTATTCTTTATCCCTGGCTCATAAATGGTCCTTTTGTTGCCATTCCATTCATTCTTTTTATGTTCAAATATTCAGCATACAAAACAACACTTAATTCAATGGCTTGAGCTTATATATGCCATTCTTGATACCTTCACTATGTTTTTTTTATGCCTACATATTGCGGTAATGACAGACTATTGCATGCATTCAATGTTCCAGTTTGTAGTTACATGTGATACCTTGCACCATGAAGATATAGTGGATTGCTATCATTAATTTTTTCAATAACAATTAGCTCTTTCCAGGTGGTTTCAGTGGTGATTCATGCTTATTCTTGATGTCATATGACTGGTTCATGATTGGTGCAGTGTTTCTTTCTTGCTTGTCAGTTTTTCACTATTCAGTGACAGTTAGAGTTCTATTGGTATAATGGTTTACTCTTGTTTTGATAGTTACTCCACTTACTGATGGTTCTATGTTTGTCTTGAGAGGTAGGTCTATATTTCTCATTATCTGCTTTGATACATGGTGATCTAGTTGGTTGTGTTCCTCATCTCTATGGCAGTATGATAATATTGTGTGTATTTGTTTCCATTCACTCTACTACTTATAGATCTTTACCTTGTTCATTATTTCTTCTATGTTTTGGGACAATCAGTATTTTTTTTCCTTTGGAATTTTTGTCAAAGGGGGAGAGGTCGTATGATCATTGTATTTATCAATACAAAGGCTATATGATTCATTTATCAGTACAAAGGCTATATGATTCATTTATTAGTACAAAGGTTGTATAATTCATTGCATTTATCAGTACAGTGTTTTCCTTTATCAGTGCAGTGTGTATTTACAGTCATTATTTCCTTTACAGTGTGCCTTTGTCATTTCAGTTTAGTGTTGTATGATTCATTGCATTTATCAGTACAGTGTGCCTTTGTCATTTCAGTTCAGTGTTGTATGATTCATTGCATTTATCAGTACAGTGTTTTCCTTTATCAGTGCAATGTACATTTATAGTCATTAGTGCCTTTATAGTGTTCCTTTTGTCATTTTAGTGCAGTGCCTTTATCAGTTCAGTGTAGTGCATGTGATTTCAATGCAGTGCATGAGGTTTTAGTTATTAGCATTTAGTGAACATTGCACTCAGTAAACTTTTTGGGTACAGGTGACAGTCAGGTACAGGTGACAGTGGATTTTTTAGGTTACTTTGACAATGGCATTGCATGCTTACTTTGACAAATTGCAGTGCATGTTTGATAGTGGTTAACATTTTCTCCATGACAAGTGTTTTTTAAGTTTATTTGCAAGTCTATCTTCATAGGGGGAGGAGCAAAGTTTGAGTGTTCACATCAATGCCAAAGGGGGAGTTTGTTAACTTTTGTATTGTTTTTCATTGATGTCAGACATATCTTTATCACTGCTTTGGATTTGCAATTGATTTGATACAAAGGTATCTCCATGGTTCAGGTTATTGATGGTGTAGGACTGGCACATGGTTATTCTAACATTGATGTTCTTCTTTGAAGATATTCATTGATGAGAAACTTGCTTTAGCTTTGGTTGATGTGTATTGGAAGTCAAAGAAAGCTTCAAAGTGTCACACTCCATGGTGGCTAAGGATTTTCACATATCTTCAAGTTTTTGAAAAATGCTTAAGTTGTGTATAAATTCTAAGCATCAAAATAAAGTTCATTTTTGAGTAGTGACTTGCTCTAGTAGGTTAAGGGTGCTTATGAAAGGGTTGAAGGGTGTTTATGAACATTGTATTTATTGGCCCCTTTTAGGGTTACCGATTCAACAAGTTAACTTTGTATTGTTTGCAAAAGAATGGTATATTGAGTATAATGAAGGTTAGAAGCTTGGTGTATGCGAAAGAAAACTTAGGGTTTGATACTTGAGAAATGAATGACATGAGTCGAAGCTTGGAGAGCAGCAAGTTTGCAAATATTTCATTGACAGTTGGAGGATTCAATGGTTTGTGCATTTAAGATTTGTAAATTGTTTTAGTTGCATTCTTTCAAAGACTGAGGTACGGCTTTATTGAAGTTTTTCAAGTTATTGATCGCCATATATATAGCAGTTTCTTGTGCTTAGCATATGCTTAGATTAGGAAATTAATGTTTTAGATTGCAAGGTTCATTTGATTTAGTTGTTTTGATTATTTTGTTTTGTAAAAAGTGGTTTCTTTTGAAACCCTATCTTGCAGTTGCTTCATGAAATGTATCTTTGAATATACTTCTACAGTTGGACTGAAACATGTGCTTTAAAATATTGTTGCAAAAAGACAGTATAGAAATTAATGTATTTTGTGTGTTCTAGGCTTCAAATAAAATGGAGTCTATAGGACATGAAATGCATTAAGGGAGAAAGCTTCCATGAGATTCAGTGAAATAGAGAGACCCTCTATCTTTTACTCTTTATCTTGATGATTTGTAAATGTTAGTAAGACATCATTAAGCCAGTGAGGTAGTAATCAGTGAGATTTTTTTCCAGTGAGGTTGTAATCAATGAGATTACCATTTTTCTAGTGAGGCCTAATAAAATACATTTTTTGAGTGGTTTTTTCTCCCTATAAAGGGTTTTCCACTCATAAAATTACTGTGTTATGGTTCTTTTGTGGTTCATGTGATTATCATGATTCATGCAATTCAGTCTTGTTGCTTCCTTTATATACTTTGCTATTGGCTATCACATTTGGATACATTCTTGAAATTGAACATCAAATGATTACAAATATATTATGTGTTTTGAAAAACAATTGAATTGAATTTGGTTATTGAAACATTGATTCACCCTCCTCTTAATGTTTCTCGTACTCCAACAGTTATACTGTGCTCACATTTTTTAATGTATTCACAAAACGTGAGTGTGTTATAACGTGCTCACATTTTATCAATGCGCTCAAATAACATGAGTGCATGTTATAAAGTGCTCATGTTTTATCTTGCTTTGGGAATACCCAATACTTTGGCTTGGATTTTCTTTGGATTTCCAACCCAAAGGCTTGGAGTGTCTTCCCAACGTCCAAAGACGTGTCTTCGCATATTCTACAAAATTTCACATAATCGTGTTCATGCTAACTAGCAGGTTTGCATGTGTTTCAAGGTAGAGTAAATCAAACACTTGGGTAATGTTAGGCTCTCTCTTACCTATTTCACAATGTAGTTTTTTCATATTTTGACAATGTTAAGGCTTTCATCTTTAATTTATTTTGCTTGTGTGTTCATTTTTTGTCAAAAACTAGTGTTTGGTATTTTTTACTTTATTTTTTAACCATTCATGGAAATTTCAAATAAATTACATTTTTTTAAACTAGACTCCATTCTACACATATTCAAAAAAATATATATTTTTGATTAGTTTTCAAAAATTATAGGGGTAGCACGACCAAAATTATGTTTTTTAGGATGTGTCCACTTTTAAAATTAGTAAAAAATAAAATATTCATTAAAAAACTATTAGAAAAACTAGACATAAATTACATGCTATTAGCTAATTTCTCACTAAAGCGATTTTAAAAATACCAAAAAAAAGTTAACCTTTTGAGGGAGCCACAAAAGTTGCTATGCTATATTTTTTTGACAAAAACAACACCAATTTATATAGCTCCCTTTTTTGAACCCCTTAATATCTACCATTTTCAAAACAAATTAGTAGTTTAGAAAGTAGACTCGGAGCACTACAAACATTGTTTTTGTTGCATCTTAAAATTTTGAGTGTAACTATCCTCAATTTCTCATATAAGATCAATATTTCCTAATTTCAAAAAAAAAAGTGGTCGCTTAAGACCCCTTTTTTCCCCCCCATCTTTCTACACTTAACCTTTTCTCAATCTCGAGTTATAAATATACAATAATAAATAATTGAAAATTTATGGAAGTTAACTTAGCAATAAGTGATAGTAATTTATTGAAACTGATGCTCTCTCTAGGAGTATCCCTTTGCCACCAACCTAGCCTTGTAATTCTCTAACTAACCATTTGATCTAATTTTATTCTTATACCCAATTGTAACCAATAAAATAGTGTCTCTTAGGGAAACTTGAAAGATCTTAGGTTTGACAACTATCTAGAGCTATCATTTCCTCTTTCATGGCTAGCATCCAAGACTCACTATCGTCTAAAGATAGAGCCTCCCTAAAAGATCTGGGCTCATCATCAATACTTAATAAAGCAAATAGATAATGGAAATGTAATGGGCTATACTTTTCAAATAGATTCTATTGTGTTGTGAGTCTCCTCAAGGTAGGAGTAACGGGCTCTAGGTATTATTTTTATATTACTCATCTTTCGCATCCTCATTTGAAACTTCATGTTCCTCTCCATACTCTAATCCATATATCTATTCTTCCATATGTGTATCTTCCCAATTCATAAACTTAGTTTGAAAATGCACTATTTTCTATTCTTATTTTTCGTTTGGTTGTTTAGGAACTCAAAAATCTCTAAACTCCCTCAAAATCACATCTCTATATTTTTTTGGATTAGTAGATTCTAAAACATATAACCTTTTATATTCTTACCATATCCTATGAAGATACATTTTTTAGATTTTGGATATAATAAATAGATTTTTTTTTCTTGAGGAACATGAATAGAAACCTCGCAAAAAGATCATCAAACATAAAATAATTATTTATCCACAATTCATGGGGGTTTTTCAACAAGAGTAGAAAAAGGAGATCTATTAATCAAATAAATGGTATTACTTATAAATTATTCCTAAAAGAACTATTCCACAAAAAGGTGCTACAATATACGTATTTTCATATTTTCTAGTCACATTGGTAAAGTTACAAAATGTCGAGGCATTCAACCTAAATAAAGTCTTAGTGTAGATCATTTAGATACAAAAAATTCCCTCACTAACCTACAACCAAACATGTCAAATTTCATGTGTATTCCATAATCGTTCAACTTGAATATAGAAATTAATTTCCTCACAAGTCTTGGAATGTGTAATAGATTATCAAGGTATTTAATCATCCTATCATTGAAATAAAATTGCACTTTTCTTTACTGATAATATGATGGTTAATTTCGTCACCAAGGAAAACCTCTCCTCCATCATAAGCCTTGTAAGATGAAAATCACTTCTTGTGAGAAATCATATGGTAGGAGAAATTGAAATCAATGAAGAACAAACACGATTCTCATGATTATCAATGATTGCATCCTCTTGCACAAAAATACCCTCACAAATAGGAGAGATGTTAGGAGAGGGATTAAAGAGAAATAACAAAAGAGGAGAGATAAACTCATTTTCACATGCTTGTAACAAAAATTCTTTAAATTTCTTAACAAAATTTGACAAGAAAATATTAATTATGAAAACACAATATTTTTGCAAGGAAAATATTATGGTATATTCCTTGGATCAAATTAGTAATGCACAACAACATTAGATAGTTGTAGAATTGATTCTCCCAATTTATCTCTCCTACTTGTGAGGGTATAAGTGATGCAAGAGGATCCAATCATTGATAACCATGATAATCATGTTTGTTCCTCTCCCACTACCTCTCCTACTTGGAAAGATATCATGACACAAAAGGATGAAATCATTGATACATTTTCTCCCTCAAGTGATAGTAAAGTGGCTTGCATAAACAAGTTCAAAATTGATGTTAGGTCCTCCATTGGTAGAAGACCATCAACAAGTAGTCAACTCAATTGAAGTTATAAACCCACAATTGATTATTTGACCTCCATCTAAACCACCTCTCATTATAGGACCTCCTAAACCTCATGGTCATATCCTAAACTCTGCAAAACAATTCATCAAAGTAATCATGTGCACCAAGATGTGTTGCAGCAACCAAGTTATAACACAATGGCTCACACATATAACACTAGAAATAATAAGCAACCAAAACAAACTCCAACCTTTATTCTATTTCCTCAACCATATCTTCTACCCCCACCTAGACTTCCTCAACATAGTGGTAAAGAATATGACCTTGTTGAGAAACTTTGTAATACTCCAACTAAGATCTCCCTTTTGGACTTGATTCAAACATCACCTACATACCATGGGATGCTCCAAGAGGTTTTGCAGAAGATTGATATATCACCTTCTATCAAATTGAATGATGTAGCATCCTTGTTTGATTGCTTACAGGAAACAAACTTGGATATTACATTCCCTCAACATGAATTACCTTCATCTGAGGTCCAAAACAAACATGAAGCTTTAATGATATTGGTTGTCATTAATAAAATTAGGATTAGAGGTACTCTTATTGACAATGGATCAAGTCTTAAAGTTTGTAGCATTGATCTTCTAGATAAACTTGGTGTTCAATAAGAATCTAATACGACATGTTAATCTTGTTATCTTTGGTTTTGATAATGTTAGTAGGAAACCATTGGGGAAAATAAAGCTACCTATTAAGGTAGGACTCATGACTTTTCCCACCCTTATCCATGTCATGATGTCTAGATACTCTCTCATACAATATTCTTCTTGGTAGATTGTGGATTCATGACATGACGAGAGTCCCATCTACTCTTCACTATGAGATGAAGTATGAATATAATGACAAGATACATATGGTTAAAGAGGATGCAAAAAGTTATAATTTACAAGACAAAGTTGAACATAACACTTGCAACTCTCTTAGTACTTTGATTCCATCTTCAAAAGTTGAGTTATCACCTTGCAATGATAATGATACTATGGATACGCTCTTGAATGATGATTAGGATTCATGAGATTTTACATCCACTTTCATTGAGGAGTATAAAATCTCACCATCAGAGTCTATAGAGTCAGAGATTGTTCCAACAGAATCTTGTGATTCCTCTTCTCCAATTGTAAATAATGACAACAATATGAATTCCTCTTCAAATACATGTTTTGGTTGAATTTCATTATATTTTACACCTTATTTTTTAGGCAAAGGTAAAATCTCACAATCTACATCTAAGGATTCTTGGGTTTCATCTGCTCAGTCTTGTTCTACATCAACAAATCTAAAAACATCATCACATGATTGTGATAGGGGCTCTTTAGCTTTTGTCCCTCGTGTGTTGGCGATGTCTAAAAAGGATTTTCATTCTTGTGAAAGGATCAATTCTTCTCATAATCATATAGATAAGACTTCTTCATTTGAGTTAGAAAAGTGTTATGGGATTGAATTTAAAATTCCTTCTAAAAATAGATATAATAAAAATATGGAACAAGGAGTTAAGGATCATGTGAAGACTACACCGTACCTTTCTAAAAGGGGTTTAGGTTTCCAACCTCCTCCTTCATCTACATCTCACCCTCTATCATCTATTACATTTATAACATCATGTGGTAAGCTAGAAAGCTTTTCTTCACAAGAGAAAATTTGTCTTCTACATCTTTATCAGAGCAAGAGCATATTTTGTCGAGGTTTCTCAAATCCCACTTGATTACTCTTCCTCCAATACGTAAGAAATTTTATAGAAATATCTTTTTTGTGCATATCATCGAGTGCATGGTCATTCAACCAATGAATGTCATGCCTTGAGTAATAAAATACAACTTAGTGATTGTGGTACTCTTCCATTCTAAATAATAATGATCTCTCTTCTATGGTGTTGCTCCTCACTATGTGTCATTTGTAGCTTCATATGTTTGCTCATTGTCAAATGTTCATGGTGGCACAATCTTGCATGCAACATGATAGTCTCTAATGTGGTTGTCCTTGCCTTTACACTTGGGAGGCAAGGAAAACTAGTTTTGGCAGGTGTGTATTTTTTTCAAGGATCCCCTCTTCATCTCTTGTTTCCTTAAAATACCAATATAGCAAGTATGTTGACATTTTAAGGGGGCATATCATCTTATCCATTTCATTGATGTCTTGTGAGAGTTGACTTATTGACATACCCCTTTGGTGGTTGTGTTGTTTATGATGCCCCTTGAGGCATGGTTAGTAATTCATCCCCTATGATGTTAAGCATTGATTCGTCCCCCATGATGTTAAACTTTTGTGCACTCCATGAGGCGTGATTGGAAAAATAGTCCATGGATTTGGCATTACGGAGCTTGTTGATCCATGAACTTGAGCATTTTTATATGGCCACCTAGCATAACACAACTTAATTTCCAATGCATCCATGTGTTTCATGAGTGATCTAGCATAATGCAACTTGCTAATCCTTATGAAGGCACCATTTTTTCTAACACATTTGATGGATGGCGTTTGGTATTCGAGACAAATTTAAGAATGAGGTCTCTTTACCTTACTGACTTGAATCCTTTTTAGTACTAACCCTATGTTTGTCTTATTGTTTTTTTTATGTTTGTTATGTATCTACTTTGTGTCTTTGGCGTGTATGCTTTGTGGTTTCATTGTGTTTTATTTTGTCTTTGTTATGTATGCTTCGTGTTTGCCATGTTGTATGACACCTCATATGTGTTCCTTTGTCTTTACATTGTTGTCATTGGATCTTGAGCCTGGGCACTAGTGTATCCCCTAGATTTGATGTATCCTACCTCTCCAATGTTGGATAAATGGAACCTTCTTGGTTTTTCCTTATTTTAGTGTGAGTTTAAATGTAATTTCATACTCACTAAAGTGGGGGTTAAATGTAGCATCGAAAATTGTCACCCTTGACAATTTCACACTAGGTTTAACTCCCCTTATGTGCCTAGACCTTATCACTCTTATAATTTATCTATTTTATTATCATTTTCAAAAAATTGGACTTAATTTGGAAATTAATATTTATTATTTATTTAACGATGTAAAAATCCCCAAAATAGGTCTGGACTAGGGCGCTTAGCACCCCTGTCCAGTCTATTCTGACCTAATTATGAATATGTCAGTGTCAACATTTTAACATTTGAAAATCCAAATTTTTTTGTCGACTATAGGTAATTGATTAGCAAGAAATTAAAGAAATGCATATAAATACAAGTATTTTTCATCATTTTAATCCTAGCAATTTTGGAGAGAAAAATTGAAGATCCTAAAATCAGTCAGGGCAATTCAAGAGCAAAATTAGCAACATTATTACAATTCTTTCATCAATCAATATCAAGCTTGCAAGACATCAAGAAGAATGAAGCAATTATGTGCAAGAAGTTTTATGATCAATCATGCCAAATTATAAAGATGTATTGAGTTATCCTATATATGCTAGTTACATCAATCTATTATGTTTTGGGAACTAACCTTTTGCAAGTCTATCAAGCAATCAAGGCATACATCAATCAACATTTTTGGCAACTTCTGGTGTGGCATCACTTCATCAAAGATTTCACATCAAAGTAACATTGGCATTTATCATTTCAGTCAATTATTGGTGTTTTGGCCTGTGATGCCCCCTTTGGGATATACCTTAGATTTGTTTTAATCTTCTAAAATGAAGTACTCAGATGTCCAAAAGTAGATGGTTTCAATAGTAATCCTAAATGATAACCTTCAAGACTGTCGTAACCTGATTATTAGCTTTTATATTTATTGACAATAATAAGTGATAAATTCATAGAGAGGAGTAACCTCCGATATTAACTTTGGTAGTTATATACAATTTTGTGAATTATGGTGATATTAAGAGTGCAGAATACACACTATGAGTCGAGGCAGATCTTTTTTATCTCTTTGTTCTTATGCACATGTATAAGTGGGATGAGTGGATACATATTTCATTCATTGTTCCTGATATAGCCTCCCTAACCCTACGATTCAATGGTGATTGAGTACCTAAGCATTCCTCAATCGAATTACAGTCAACTAGAGGATCAACGGTTCTTTACTGCACCGTGATCTCTTTAGGGACTATATTAACTTCTCTCCATCTGATCGATGCCTATTTTCTTGGAAGCCTTCTTCATTTAATACCCTTGATCAAGTCAAGGGCCACATCCTTTGTTTCAGTCACACCACTTCAAAGGCACACCTCTTTGAAATTAAGATTTCTCTTAAACATTTCTCTTAATAATGTCTAATAGGCAGTTGTTGAGTGTAGTTTTTCCTTAATAACTAATATGGCCATATCTTAACAGTATTCTTAGTATTGCCTTCTTAATCAATTTAAGGGATGATTAAGATTATTATTAATATTACCTATTATTGCCATCGTAGTTTTGTCGTAGGAGGGATCGTTGTATTTGCCGTGTTCTGATCTCTATAGCATAATGAATCGATTCTTAGACTTATTAACTATAGTTATTCTAGGTAATATTAGTCCTTGTGAATATTATTATTTTTATTATTATGATTATTATATTATAATTATATAATATTATTTAAATTGTCAATATTTATAATATAATAATTATAATTATAATATTATCTTTGATAATTATAATTATAATTATAATAATATCAAATAATTTGATTGAGGAATGTTAGGTACTTAACCACCATTGAATCGTAGGGTTAGGGAGGATATATCAGGAACAATGAATGAAATAGGTATCCACTCATCCCACTTATACACGTGCATAAGAACAAAGAGATAAAACAGATCTGCCTTGACTCATAGTGTGTATTTTGCACTCTTAATATTACCATAATTCACAAAATTATATATATATATATATATATCTACCAGAGTTAATATCGGAGGTTACTCCTCTCTATCAATTTATCACTTATTATTGTCAATAAATATAAAAGCTAATAATCAAGTTACGACAGTCTTGAAGGATATCATTTAGGATTACTATTGAAACCATCTACTTTAGGCCATCTGAGTACTTCATTTTAGAAGATTAAAACAAATCTAAGGTATATCCCAAAGGGGACATCACATGGTCTCTGCCCAACTTACGGTATGCCCTCTTGATCATCATCATCATTTGTTGTACATGGAGGTAGAAATACCAAAAGGGGGATTGACTTAGGCAAGCCTCTATACAACAGGTCAAATTCAGAAATTTTGTCAACTGAAAGTTACAAAAAACATAGAGCAAACTATAACTCACATCTCAGAGTTTCTAGATCTGAAAAAGAAGCATTTTGGTCTAGGACGCCTAGCTACTTTGTCCATCTAATTCAGCCTAAAATTTATAGCACAGGTACCTCTCTATCTATATTTCTCATATCTATAGTTATGTCATTTTTCATTTTCATTTGTGCAATAAATTACATTTTCAGATTTACAGTTGCATGTCAAATAGGCTTTGTTAAACACATCAAATTTATCATCATCACAACACAAAAATAGACACAAGACCCTAGAAGATTGGTTCTCCATTGTGGCAGCAAGCTAATTGTCAACCCTAGTTGTTCTTGTGTGCAAATGTGGTGTCAAGTGAAAAGAAGTTAATCCTAGTCAGATCTTGGATCACTTTTCCATCACAAGGTTAAGTTGACTCATTGCATGAGATTAGGATACTCGTCACAATCTAATCAAACCCTCATCTAGGGTTTGTTTTTTCCTTCTATAAGGATTCACATTATTTGTAATCATTCATTCACATTCATTATTCAATACAAAAATCATATCAAATGATTGTGTGGATCAATTATTTCTCTCTTGGTTGCATAGCAAATCAGCTGCTTTGGTCTCTTGTTTGTGATAGGTATTTTGGTTGCAAGTGATTTTTGGGAGCTATGGGGTTCACTATCAACTCCAACATGGTATCAAAGTGTCATATTTGTGGCTTCATGTCCAAATTTTGAGAGATCTGACCTTGAGGGAAAAATCGGCTCATCCTAGGGTAAAATGAACATCATTGTTGAGTCCATAATGGTCAAAAACCTATGGATCGCCTATCGTTTCATCAAAATTGGAGAAAAGTTGAAAAAAGACAAAAAAAAATAGCAACAAGGACCTCCATACGAAAATTTGTATGACTATCTAGATCCATACGACCCCTGCTACCAAAATTTTCTCTAGGTACAAATGTTGGTAGGTTTCAAAATTATGGGTTTAATTTTTTTTGCAAAATTTTAAAAAAAAAAATGCAAGTTTTGAAAATCAAAATTAAAAAAAAATAAACAAAAAAGGGAGTTTTTTAGGGTACTATGTACCCGGCCTGAACTGTGCAAGCTCGTACTTCTATGGGCCCCACTGGGTCTTGGTTGTTCGCTAACCCCATCGACAACTATGAATAGCTACTCGATGGCCTTAGTCAGTCGGTCGGTAAACTCAGGTGGCGGCAACCGCATACACCAATGCAACAGACAATCACAGCGCCGGACAATCAACACCCAAAATATTCCAGGGATTCCTACAGGATTTCGCTACCTTTGATAAATTGACAATAGACAAATAAATTTCGACACTTCAAACGGAATATTTCATTTTCGCCTGCAAATTTTGGCCAACAACATCAAGAAGGAATATTCTATCATAGTACACATTCCGACAATCAACAATTTTCTCGACGACCAACATTTTTTTCAATGAAGGAGAATATTCTTAGCATATCTTGTTGACGTCAGCAATACAAAATTCGTATAGTCGACCCTCCAAGCCCCATCTAAGCCTTTATTTTCCCTAAAGGAACAATTTTTTTCTTGTTGGCATAACTTCGGCATACGATGTCGAAATCAGACAAACAAGATTGTCAAAAAGTTGGTTATGAGCAATTTCTAGTGGTGCATGTCATCAAATTTTTTTGTTGGTTTATTTTATTCTCAATCAAAGTCATATCTTCATTTTTCACTTCTAAGCTCATAACTTTTTGCCTGTATCTTCGATTTTCGCGATTTTAGTGACTTTGGAAAGATATTTCAAAGCTCTTTAAATCCATTCATGCATTTTTCCAAAATCTGCCCAAATACATTTTATTCATTTTTTTGTGATTTCACATTTCTGCCAATTACTTGGACATCTTGGCACTTGAAAAAGATTTGTTTGCATGAGATGACTTCATTTGATCTGTTTTATATGCACTGAGGTTATTACTCTGATTTTTTCATTTGAAGAAGTGTCATGGGTTTTTTTTATTCATCCTTTTTTGGTCATCTTAACAAAAGATAACTGAGTCTTGGTGACACAACATCCTAACACATCTCAGGTGGCTTGGTTTTTTGCCTTATCTTTATGGACTCATACCTACACCAAACACACCAAGGATTTATTCAACATGGGGTATTATCAATTATGATGTTGTAGGAGTGATTTGTTCTAGTGTTGATCTTGACACTATGTTAGATCAGACGTTGATTGTCCCCACACACTTTGGACTCGACTTTGGGAGATCCATGAAGACCCTCATATCTTCCCTACCCAGAGGATCCTGTTGCAGATTATCTCATCCCTCTTACAGATGCAGATTCCATACCCTTTGATGACAATACTTTAGAGGAGCTTGAGCATATCACAAGTCTTGCATGTTCAAATGGTTCGGAGACTTGTCTTCATGTTCCCACTCTTCATATTGAGACTACATCACTATATTTTGTTGTTCCTGGTTAGCTTGGCATCACCACATTCTTGGCCCCTATTTGTTCAACGCAGCAGGACATCCATCTTCCAAACACAACTACTTGGGATTCGCATCTTATAAACATATCATCCTTGTTTGTAGTCTGAGATTGCAAATTTGGAGGACTACTTTGAGGACATTCATCTCCTCTTTGTTGACAACCACATTATAATTGTTGGCCCACCATCTTCATCGTCTTTGGAGTTTGTTCTACATCAATTTTCACTAGTTTATGGATTGATCATCTATTTCTAACATGTGGACACTTGAACAGTTTTCAAAGGCACACATCATTTGGATTTGGATACCTGATTCACCCATCTTTTTGGATTGGCTTCTCCAATCACCAGTGGATCTATTTCTTCCTAAGAGGAGAAATGTTGTTTGCAAGTAATGGATCATGTTCTATATTCAAAGGTTCATTATTGGCACATGAGCTCTTTCTT
This sequence comes from Sequoia sempervirens, assembly GCA_007258455.2. Taxonomy (NCBI): domain Eukaryota; kingdom Viridiplantae; phylum Streptophyta; class Pinopsida; order Cupressales; family Cupressaceae; genus Sequoia; species Sequoia sempervirens. The sequence continues at coordinate 137,528 of VDFB02363381.1, forward strand.
TATGGGAGGAATTCATACCCTCGTTCTCTCCTACAAGGGGGACATCTAGTGTACTTACGTGACAGAAGCAGTCCTTGGAGGGTCACACTAAATCCTTCTATACTTTTTTCATTTGTGCAACCATTTCATTTTCTCTCCTTTGGAGAGAAGTTTTTCCGTGGTGGTTTTCTCCTATTCTCTGGTTATAAGGGATTTCATTTGTTTGTACATGGGTACCTCATCAAGCCTTGTAGCTAGGACCCATCCATGCATCCATCATTGCATATCTTTATCAGGTTGTTTAATTTCTCCCTAAGTTGATCTTAAAGGGGTTGTTGGAGTAAATAGGACATCACATAATTAATTAATCCCTTATTACTTTATTCAGTTAAGTTAAACTTAGGAGTGTTTTTTTTTATTATTAGATTGGGCTAAATATAAGCTAAGTTTTCTTATTGCATGAGATTAGAACACTTGTCACAATCTAATCAAACCCTCATCTAAGGTTTGTTTTTTTTCCTTTTACAAGGACTCTCATTCATTGTAAACATTCATTCACATTCATTATTCAATACAAAAAGCATATTAGATGCTTGTGTGGATCAATTCTTTTTTTCTTGATTTCATAGAAAATCAATTGCTTTGATCTTTTGATTGTTATGGGCGTTTTGGTTGCAGGTGATATCTAGGAATTATGAGATTCGCTATCAACTACAACATAGGTCTATAGTGATGCAATGCTTGTCCATCCATTCCTAACGCATCCATTTGAGTAGGCCTCAAGTGGCTCAGTGTTGACTCTAAGTGGCTAATCCTCCCTTAAATAAGCACCATCCATTGTACAGCCTCAATTGTTTGAGTGGAAAAGTATTAATTAAATCTTTTGTTTTTGACTAAGTAGTCTAACTTGAATGAAAATTATCTTCACTAAGTGTCCACTATTCTAACTATTCTTGTTGTGCTAGTTCAAGGATAGAGAATCAAATCAAGGATGATGAACTAAGCTTGTTTTCCTATATCGAAAAGATAAGTCATGAACATAGTCTCCTGACATATACAACCAAAACAAGCTTATCGTGATTTCTTGGTAAATTATTAACCACTTTAAATCTATCTTCTAGAGGGATAATCAACTCCACAAATATTCATTAAAACATAGAAACATTTATAGGCATGGGATTTTGAGAACCATGGCAATTGGCGCATAATTAGTCACATCTCCATCTAATTCAAATCCAATTGATGTTGATCTCTAATTCATTGAATTTCTATTTTTGGCTAAAAGTTTTAGATTTCTTTTAACTACAAAATACAAAATGGTTGCAAGTATTTTCAACTTGTTTGATTAAATTAGTGTAAATTGAACAAGTTGTACAAAACAATTAACCTCAAATTCAAAAATGCTACAAAGTGAAGAAAAACTAATAGAAGTTTCCAGTTTTTTAAGATTAAATCAGATAAGATTTTCTTGTGTTTTAATTGTCTTCCAAGTTTTTTCTCTGCATTTGAATAAAAAATAAAATTGAAGTTGTTATTAGACTAGTGCTCTTGCATTAGATTCCTTTCGTAGTGTTACTCTAGAAATATTAATTTATTTTACTAGATTGTGCTTTTAGATTGCTGTTTTCACTTGGGGATTTCCTCAAATCAGGTTTCATAATCAATCACACCTAAATCTATTACATCTGAACAATTTCATTGTTTTCAAAAAGCCTAGCATATAAAAGAAAAATACTCAATCACATCAATACAAGATATTTAACATAAATGAAATCTACAACGCTTCAAGCTATTTACTTTGAAGTTGGCAAAATTCTTTAATGTAACGATGATAAGAGTGCTGAAGAGTTGTCTTACTCAACTCCATTTTTGACATTCTTGATGGTCATTAATAAAAAGAACTCGTTTAACATTTACTTTGTGAGTAATTCAAATTTATCTGTGAGCAAACCAGTTGTACCTCTTTTATGAGGTCCATCTTAATACAGTTTCACCAACAGTAGTAATAAACCAAAATTGTTTTCACTTTCTTGGCTAATCTTGGGAAATCCCAGACTTGTTTATTAAACACATCATACAATTATAAACCAATTCCATTTTAACTTCACCAGGAAAACATATGGATGTGTCATTAAGTAGGTATAGTATTTCACCAATAACGTGGTAGTTTATAACCTCTCTATTATTCCAAATCTGGGTATAACTAAAAATATATATTAATTGGACACTCTAAATGTATGCAACAAGAGAACTAGCTGACTCAATCTTCACTTTCAAACCATGAGACAGAAACATTACAAAAACATTTGATTATGCAACAATACGATAAAAATGTAGTAAAAGAACAAAGTTCTTTCTAATATATCCCCAAAATACTAGTGACAATTTCCAAGCACTCAGTCATATAACGAAGACTTTCCCTGAAACAGAGAGTTTAAACAAGGTTCTACCCTCTTTATCACTGGTAATAACTTAAAATATAAAAATATTAATATTGGAGAATATGAACAACCACAACATGGAAAACTAGCTCACACAATCTTCACTGTGAAATCCAAAGATGAAGCGCCTTCAAACATCAAAGAGAGCTTGATTATGCAGCTATGCAATAAAAATGAAGTAAAAGAATGTAGACTTATAAGTTATATCTTATATAACCCTTAAATATTGATGTCGAATTCCTAGTAAATGAATCTACCCTATGATGAAAATTGCCAAGATTGAACAAAAGCAAAAGATGGAAGTTGTGAACATGTTTAGTTTCATTCTTTTCCATTAGTCCATATGTGATTACAACTAAAAATATAGATCAACTGGGTTATGAATTCTCACAGGATGAGAACTAGCTGAAAAAATCTGTACTCGGCAGCTGAAAGATGGAGCTCCTTAAAATAGCATAAAGATTAAGCAACTAGGAAAGAAAAATGTTTAAAGTACACTTGTTTCTAATATACACCTTAATATGGTCTTCGGGCCTTGAATCTACCCTTCGATGAAGGTTTCCAAGATTGAAAAACCTCTCCACAAAAGAAATCTTGAATGAGATGAGTTTTCACCTTCAGTTATTCATGCCATGTCTACATTGTTGTATAAAGGTGTAAAATTAGAGCCCAAAGCGCATATATTTTTGCAGTGAAAAGTAAATTGCATTAATGCTTTTATTTGATTTCTTAATTTTGGAGCTGTTCTTTTACACCCAATGGTTTCTTGGTTGCAAGAATTTTTTTTGTTTAGAGGTTTTTATCCAAGGCATCCAGTTTGTGTAAACATGCTAAGCACAAGTGACAGTATAGTCTTCACTCAACATTGCTCCCATGTTGAAGGACAAATATAGATCTTTCAATGTCCTTGGAAAAAACAGTTTGTATTTATGATGGAGATCTCAGTAGCTTTCATTGAAGTTTATTAAAGATATTTACTCTAAACTTTTTAGTACTCAACGTAGTTATCAAATGGTAGGAGAGAGAATAGACTGTGCATAAGCATTGACTGGATGGAAAACAGTAGAGTTTAAATTCAAAACCATTCCCAAACATGCTAAGAGTGCCTTTGTGAATGACGAAATTTTGGGCCAGTGTCACATGGAATAAAAACTTTTCTCCATTTCTTTCCCAACACAAGAAAATGGATATGTATAAGTACATACCTACCAACAAGAAAATGGATATGCAAAAGGACATCTGCTGACACTTTGTTTCTGGTTTAAGCCTGTTTATGGGTTTGGCGGAAATACTTTTTGGATAAAAGCTAAGAAACGTTTAGAATACAATGCGGGCTCAACAGCAGATATTGAAGAGGAATCAAACTGAAAAGCTTTCAAAGCATGCTCAAGTTTCTTGGAAAAATTATATTCTTGTAAGATGTCAATTATCCCAAGGTATAGGACAACATCATAAACCTCATTAAACAGTTGATCTTCATTGTGATCATTGTCTCTTTGTGGTCTACGATCTGCCCTTGCAGGCATGTTCACACCAAGTTGAATTCGCAATCTGCACAGTCAACTTGAGAGTGTTACAATAAAATACAATGTTTAGACATGGAAGGATGATTGGAGTAACGTGATTAAAGACAGGATCATCACCTTGCAGTCCCAGGAAGAAGCAAGTCAACTTCCTCATCACCTATAGCAGATGCTCTCAATGGGCTTCCCCTAATGTGAGAACCCAATATTGTTCCATCTTGATGAGGCTCACGAGCAACCAATATCAGACTTTGTGGATAGCATGCAATTTCATCCTCAACAGCTGCTGCCACTGAAATGATAAGAAAAATGTAATTTATTCTCCTTTCTTTCATCACAAAGCAATTCAGTCCTAGTTCATAGTTGTTTCCTGACAGGCTTACAGATACAGCAATATTTCCAGATGGCTTTAATCTGCTTGAATTATCAAAAGCAAATAGACAAGCTGATCCCAGAAAGATTCTCTAAATTTAAAAATCAAGCAAGTAATAGCCATATATAGAAACCTCTTCTGAATAATTACATGACATTTCTACATAATAATTATACCATACTCAAATATTCAAAAACACAAATGCTTAGATATACTTTGTACATCGCTGATGAACAATTTTGATATTGACCTTGGGGGTCATTGTCAACCTCAGTAGTTGCCTACCACTGAAAGTAGTTTATTCTATGTTGCATTTGCATACTAACTATTCTTGTTGCATCTTATCTTAGATTTTTCAAAAAAAAATTGTATATCAATTACATCTTGTCATATACTACTGAAGCACATAAATAGTGCAAAAGAATCATAAGAATTAGATTTATGCTTCCACAGTCAAGATAGTAGAACAAAGCCTCTGAAATAAATTGTTTTAAGATTTTTTTATTGAAACTTCAAATCACCCTATGTAATACATTGTCAAGATATGGATACAATTCCGACATTTCAAAACACCATATGTATCCTGATGATGGATCACATCTATTTTCTAATGAAGAATTGCATCATATGATAACATATATATCCTTTTGATGGATCACATCATATGATCACATATATATCCTAATGATGGATAATGTCATCGGGTCTCAACTATATCCTAGTGGTAGAAATATTAGTAAAATCATTGCCACAATGCATAAGATCTCCTTTTTGAAATCAATCCCAGAATGTGATTTTGGCAATGGTTAAAACATTATATTTGTAACCACCCATGTACTAAAATGCCTCAAACCTGGCACCATAGGAACTAAAGCAAGTACAGATATCTGAAAATGAGCAAGCCTCATCTGGCACCTTACTCTACTGATTGCTGCTTGATAGGTAAGCAGAGGTAATGGTCGCCTACATAAATGGTGTACCATTTCAAAGGGTAATGGCAGATAAAGCTATGTTAATCGTCTTGTTCTCAAATATGAACTTTTAATTGATGACAAGAAATTGTGAGCTTAAATTGACAGTATGTAAATTTGACCTATGTTGGCATATTTGCAGAGCCTTAATCATTAAGAAATGTAAATTTTGACGACTGCCAAATTAAATCCAATAGTGAACAATACCAAATCAAGTATCCCCACACAAACCTATAAGTAAATGATCCGACTATATTAAATAGAGAAGTTGATACCTTCATCAGCTAGTGTTCCACTGTCCTCTGAAATTACATTTTGAGGGTCTGATACGTGAGATTTCAGATACTGTGGAGCTCTGAAGTGTAGTCCCAATAGCAGACTGTAATCCATTATACGTTGAGATTCTAAGAATAGGGAGTCAACCTCAATTTGCCTAAACAAGAAAGAAAAAAACACAATTCACAATAAATGAGAAAGCCATCAAAAAAATAATATTTTAATTTCATTTCTCAGCTGCAAAACATAAGGGAAAAATATATCATTCATGAAATTGTTAAAGACATCCTTGCAAGTGACAAATTTGACAACTTTAGATACTGATGCATATGAATTCTTAGGCATGTTGTTCGTGTGCATGTGTGTGTGGGCATGTGCACATGAGTGTGTGTTCGTGCATGTACATGTGTATCCATGCATAGATGCATGTGTGTGCATATGGACAGAATCACAGACAATACCATGTATTACAGATTACATTTCTTTCAAAGTTGATTTCACAGACAATACCATGTATTACAGATTACATTTCTTTCAAAGTTGATTATTTAATCAACTTTGAAAGAAATATAATCTGTAATACATTGTATTGTCTGTGATTCTGTCCATATCCACATACATGCACAAGTTTACATTTGCATGTATGTGTGCATACAAGTGCACACGCATACATGCATGGACACACACGCTCGCATCACACGTGTACACATCTGCATGTGTGGGCATATGGACAGAATCACAGACAATACCACGTATTACAGATTCTATTTCTTTCAAGTTGCTTATGCTATTGGGCCAGAAAATAATGTCTCTTGACTTTAAGGACTTGAGCCTAAAATTCAGCATGGGGTCAGCCGAGATATTGCTTGAGAATATCCAAAAAAAAGTGAGAACTTGAAACCTATGTTACCGATTCGTCCCTTCCAACCTCTGGATACAATACGATTCGTATCGGATTCAAAATTCGGATTCAGTACGATTCAAATTTACAGAGGGTATGAAATTCCGCCTGCAGATACACCACGAATACGAAACGCCTTTGTGGGTTCGTCCAGGATACGCCCAGCCGAATCCAACTCGAATCCAGACGTCAAAATGCCTAGGCCGCGGAAAAAGTTACCTTTTTTTGCAATTTTAAATTATTTTTTTGACTAAAAGTTGACTTCTAAATAATAAAATATTCATTCCAACCCTAATCTTTGCCTCCAAACACATTAAATAGGTAAAAACACTCCCATTTAACAATTTGTGAATGAAAAACAAGTTTTTTTGCCTCCATTGCTGAACTTTCTCTCTTGCTTGCACAAGCTTGAATAGACTTGAAGGCTGATCATCGGTTGTTCAAAGTTGATTGTTATGCTATTCCTAAGCACTTGCAAATGTCATTCATTGCCAAGAAGATCGTAGAGCAAGATTTGTTCAAAAGAGGTAGGTTTCTTTGAAGTTTTTTTATTTTTTTCTTACATTTTTTTTAACAAATGAACTATTTTGTTTTGTTTTTAAGTTTTTGTTTTGTTCTCATTCTTTTAAGGTTTTTAGTTTCAAATTTCAATACCAAAATTATTTCAATCTGTTGTGCCTTAGGTATTACAATGGCATTCGCTTCTAACTCCTCATGCCAATCTCGTTTCAAAATAAACCCAACCTCTCCCCTTTGGAAATATGTAGAAATGGTTCAACAATGTCCAGGTGGTGGAGTATATGTTTGGATTTGTAGTCATTGCAAAGTACGATATACGAGCTCATACAGTCGAGTGAAAGCGCACTTGTGTAAGATCCCTGATAATGGCATCAAACCTTGTCTAGGACCTCTAGAAGGTGATGGAAAAGGCCTTCTAGATGACGTAGTGTTCGCTGAGCAAGAAAAAGCAGACAAAAACGCTGGTAGTGTTAAAACAAGCCATCCTTTGAAGAAAGGATCTCAATCCATGAAACCCCCTACACCACCTACTTATCTTCCACCTATAGAAAGCCATCCATTTATGAACATCCCTCAAGAGCAATCCGTGCCCTCTTCAAATAAAAGATCTAAGGGACCATTGGAAGCTTCATTTCAAAATAAGGCAAAAGAGATTACTGATCAAGACATAGCAAGATGTGTCTATGCCAATGGATTGGCATTCAACGTTGTTTGTTCACCATATTGGCAAAAAATGGTGAGATCTATTAATGAGGCTCCAAAGGGGTATAAGGGCCCAGGTTTTGAGAAGGTGTGTTGCACCTTATTGGAGAAAGAGATGAAACATGTAGCAGACTTTTTGAAGCCCATAAGGGATTTGTGGATTGAAACAGGGGTGACCATCGTTTCTGATGGATGGAAAGATGCAAAAAATCGCCCATTGATCAATGTTATTGTCGTGTCCCCTAAAGGGGCAATGTTTTTGAGAGCAGTGGATTGTGAAGGACAGGTGAAAGATGGTCCATTTATTGCTAACATCCTTTGCCAAGCTATTGAAGAAGTGGGCCATCAAAATGTTGTGCAAGATGTAGCCAACAATGCCAAAAATTGTAGGGCTGTTGGGTTATTGATTGAGGAGAAGTATCCACACCTTTTTTGGACACCTTGTGCTGTCCACTCTCTCAATCTAATGCTACAAAAAATTGGATCCAAAATTGAGTGGATCAAACAGGTGTATGCTGAGGGCAAAGACATCCAAATGTTTGTCACCAACCACCATATGACACAAGGAATATTTAGACAATTCTCAAAATTGGAGTTGTTGAAGGTAAGTTAATTCTCAATATTTTAAAAATTTTAATTTTCTTTTAATTTTAAATTTTAATTTTGTAAATTTAAATTATATTTTTATTTTTATTTTTATTTTCAAACAGGTTGTCGAGACCCGTTTTGCCTCCAACACAATTGTGTTGAGACGACTTATAAAGGTTCGTGAGGCACTCTGTGCCATGGTAATCAGCCCGAATTGGGCCATATGGAGGCAATCTAGCAGTGAAAGGGCAAATAGGGTCAAGCAAAGGATCCTGGATGATAATTGGTGGGATCGTGTTGAGTATCTCGTCAGTTTCACTAAGCCCATATTGAGCATGATCCGTTACACAGACATGGATAGACCTTGTTTGGGCGAAGTATATGATGGTATTGACTCAATGATTGAGAAGATGAAATCCATCATCAATGCAAAAGAGGAAGATCCTGAAGAAAAGTTCTTCAAAGAGCTACAGGAAATCATTGTTGATAGATGGAACAAAATGACCACTCCGTTGCATCTTCTCGCTTTTGCATTGAGTCCCAAATATTATAGTCCTGAGATACTTTCTGCTTCATCAAGAGTTGCTCAATATAGGGATGTTGAAGTGGCTCAAGGGTACAAGGCAGCACTTCGTAGACTCTTCAGTGATCGTGACCAACGTGATCGAGTGAGGGCTGAGTTCATGGCTTTTGCATGCTCCGGTAGTGTTGATCAGAATCTTGATGCCCTTTGAGACAAGTACAAGGTGGATGCTCATAGTTGGTGGTACTTCCATGGGCAAGAATACAGGCACCTCCAACCTATTGCAATAAAAAATTTATCCCAAATAAGTTTTATATTTTGTAATTTTAATTTTAATTTATAATTTTATATTAATTAATAATTTTGTTTAGTTAAATTTTGTAACTCTTAACTATTTAATTTGGTCTTAATAGGTTGTTAGTTCATCTTCTTCTAAGAGGAATTGGAGCACATACTCCATCCACTCAATAAAACGCAATAAGCTACATTAAAAAAAGGCAGAGGACTTGGTGTATGTGCATTCAAACTTGCGCCTCCTTACACAGAAGCAAAGTTCCTACAAAGAAGGAAACACAAGGAGTTGAGATATTGAGCCAGAGTAGCTTGACTTGGATGCTTCCACAAGTCACTTAGCTGCACTTGATATTGATGATGAGTATGAGCCTGAAGCAGCTACTAAGCATGAGAGTGGTAGTGTCAGTGCTTGTGCGAGTGCCACTAATGCTATTTGTGGTTCTACACAAAATGTAGCATCTAATGATGCTGATGATGCTGCTTTTTTTGATGACCCATATGATTCAGATTGATCAATGATCAATAATCGCTGATTGTAAACACTTGACATTTTTATGTTTGAACTTTAATTTATCATTTTATATCACGACATTCGAGTATTACTAATATTTTAATATTTGACTATGAAAGTGGTGTTGTATTTTTGCTATGTTATTAGACTATTAATATGGTGGTGTATTCTAAACTTAATTACTGCTGAAAATATGTAGATATTTCTGATTTTTATATGATTTTTGTATTGCCATACCCAAATCATACCCAACCGCACAAAAAAAATTGACCGAATCCCTTACCGGATTCACGTACCCGTACCCAAATCCAAAAACGAAACAGTAACTTAGCTTGGAACACATAAAATTCAGTCAGAATGTTTTAATTTATTCAATTACAGAAGCTAGAGATTTTCCATCATAATTTTATAGTTAAGAAGGCTGAAGATTCAGAAATTCAAGGGTTCTTGTCAATAAAAACTATGTTACCGGGTCCTTCATATTTGACCTGGGTACATGTGTGGGTACGGTATTGATCCTGGTATGGTGTAGGTTCATCCCCAGGTATGCCCAGGGACTGCCCAGGCGCTTGGGTTCCCTATGGGTCCTTTTGTGAAGGACCCACAGGGAACCCAAGTGTCGGGGTAGTACCCTGGGCATACCCAGCAAGGGCCCTGCAGTCTAAGAAGAGAAAGACAACAGCAATTACAAAATTGGTCCATGAAAGGAGTAAGACACCACCAATTACTAAATATGATATTGTTTTCTAATGAATTCCAATATAAAGTTAATATTGTCTTGGTTCTTGGCAGACCAGGAATTTATAACCATCGTTTAAAAAAAATTAGAGCTATTGTTTCCAATTGAACATGTGTAGATAGCATTAATTGATCCTCACAAATGCATCATTCCATCATTTACTCTCTCATTTGACCAGCACTATCGTAGGAGGGGGAAAAAGACAATATTTGGGCCAAATTGTAAATCTGACATCATTCGTGAATCAGCACGCCAGATCTTCAACATTGACCCTCTACACCTGCATTGACCCTCATATGATTGACTCTTCTTGAATGTGGTTATCTGACAGTGTTGACCAAAGAGCTCTGCTATATTGACTATGTTGACCAAAGATCTTTGCTACATAGACAACATTAACTTCTATACCACTTACATTGACTATTTTGACTGCTGATTATGCTGCATTGAGTGCAATATTCTACTTTTCACTGAGTCATGATCAATATTGACCAAGAAACTAGTAAAGTATGCAAGCTTCTTTGAGTTTTTATTTCTCTATTATATTTTTTAAGGAGAATCTATTACTGTACTTGTGAAGTGATCATGAATTGAACTGTTATAAGTTACTATGTCGAAATTATGTTGTATTCTATTTTTTGGCAATTATGAGTATCATGTTATAATTTTTTTTATATGTTAAAGATAGTTAACAAAACAGAGTCTTTACAATATGAGGAGCAGGAGCTCCATAATTACCAAGTTTAGATCATCCGACAAAATATGAGATCATTAGTCCTTTACATATCAAGATACTACAAAGAAAACATAGGAACAGAAAAGACCAACTATTTACTCCCAGCAGCCTTTTACATTGCTACTAGTCTCTCACATTTATCACAGTCATAAGTCCCAATGGGTGGCTCTATCAGATCTGGATCAACATCTTTAATCACAGGCTGGTATCTGTCCCTTGCATCTCTGCTAGGTTTGTCTCTTTCTATCGGCTTTTGAATCTTGTGTTTGTCCATGAATTCCTTGAGTACAACTCCTTGTTCAGATTGTTCCTCCCCTGTGGAAAGAAATGGGCAGATTTGATCTCTATTTTGTAAACTATGGTCAGGCCTTCCTGCAGCAGGATCTTAAACCTGTCTTTGGGAATCTCCAAAACTGCTGAGATCTACAATATAATAGTAAGAAAGGTGAGTTCACTACGGAACTCAGTAAGATACCTTCTCTTGCCTTGGAAGACCTCTTCATTTCTCTTTTTCCAAATAAACAATAAAATCTCATTTGTGAGAACAAGCCATAACACATTCAAATCAGCATTAAAAGCACCTACATAACCAACAAGAATTTCAGACCAAGAAAAAGTTTCTTTATTATCCCAGCCATTATGATTACCTAGAAATAAAGACCATATAGAAAGAGCAAATGCGCAATCAGAAAAAAGATGTTCAAAAGTTTCAACTTGGTCACACAAACTACAATTTCTTGCAGACATTCCATAAGACTGAAGAACCGAGTGCACAACAAGTTTTTTTAAAATCAAAAGCCATCTAAAACAAGCTTATTTTGGTTCACCAGAGTTAGACCAACCATGGGTTAGACAGCTAGACCACTTTGGCTCTGACCAATCAAGACCACAAGATTTATTAAGCCAATCAGTAATCTCTCCCGTGCCAGTTAGCATACAGTATATCTTATTTACAGAAGTACCAGAAAGCACTGAACTATCCTTCCAGCAAATTTTTTTATACAACTCAGCCTCATTAATAGCTACAATTGGAGACAAATCATTCCCCAAGGCCTATTTCAACATGGAATATGTTCTTTTTTGGGATAGTGGAACACTAAAGTTGAACCTCACTTGCTCCCAAGTTTTGAGCACACCCCTCTCAATAATATCATGAAATACTTCAATCCCCAAGGCGGCCCATGCCTTTGCAGAACACCCTTGAGAAAGGGCCAATGGTTTACCATTAAGAAATAAATTCCACAAGATGGATGTGTTATGCACACAAAACCCTGGGTTACTTCAAATAGCATTACCATTACACACCAAATGCCTGACCTTCCCTCAAGCCTTCCAAATACTGTTAAATACTGCAGAGCCGAAAGTCCTAACCTCAAACTGGCCAAATAAAATATCTTGTTGATTCAAAGGCGGCCATTTCTTGCCTATTTTTGGTTTGAATAGGGCCAGATTGTTTCTCAACAATACTTTCCAAGGCTCATCCCCCTCATATGCTTTGATAATCCATTTACCTGCAAGAGCAAGACCTTGGATTCTTATATCCTTCAAACCCAACCTCCCCCACTGCCCCCCAATTTTTTTGGTAAGCAGCACCAAGACCACTTCACCGCATGTCTTTTCTTTTCCCCTTTACCATCCGACCACAAAAAGGCTCTCAACATCTTTTATAGCTTTTCAAAATGACAATTTGCAAAAAACCATGCAGAGGAGAAATAAACAGAATGGGAGGCAATTAGCTTTTGAACTACCTAAATCCTTCCAGCCAGGAATAGACCCAGAGGCTGTACAAAAGATGTCAAGTCTCTTCACAATATTATCAAAATTGGCCTCTGACATTTCAACAAACAAGGCGGTATCGTCTGCAAACTGAGCATTTAACAATTGGGCTTCATTGGGTAATCAGATGCCATAAACTGGAGGGGAGATAAAAACTGGTTCTCAATACATAATGGAGCGCATCAGCAACAATCACAAACAAGGCAAGCGCAATAGGACAGCCCTGCCTGATGAATCTCTGGAGTATAATAGGGTCAGTGAGCTCCCCATAAACATCTATCTGAGTAGATGCCTCTTTGAACAAAATTTTAATCCATTTACAAAATTTTGGAGGGAAACCAAATGCCTCCAAAATATCAATCACAAATGACCATTCTGTCATAGGCGTTTTCAAAATCAAAAGAATCATTGCAACATTCCGGTTACTGTGTTTGGCCCAATGTAACCCCTCCCAATTGGTAATCAAATTTTCAAGTATATACCTGCCCTTAATGAATCCAGTTTGAGTGACAGATACTACATTCTTCAATAGACTTGATAATCTATTAGCTAGGGTTTTTGCCAGAATCTTATAAGAGACATTCAACAAGGTAATAGGCCTCCAATTTCTTATCAAGGGTCTATCTCCATAATAGATAACAGATAACCTGGAAGTGAATCAAATGATAATAGATGAGAATGGAGAAGATAACACTAATAAGAAGTCCCAAAATGTTAATATTGATGTAAAGGCCAAAATTTCTTTGGCTGACCCAGTATTTGATGGTGTATATAGTGGTCATCAAGGCCAAGGACCCATTTGCTCCCAAAAATGATAAGTTTGAGCCAAGAATAGAGGAAATAAATGTTCATTCTAGTCTTAAAATGCACAACAGTTGGCCCTGGAAGCTAAAAAGAAGAGGGTGGATGATATTTGCTGCAAGAATACCTCCCCCTTGCCTAACCAGGTGCTAGTAAACTCTATCATTGCCAGAAATTCTAACCCCAATATGGCTAAAGAGGAATTTGGAAAGAAACTTGAACTTACGTGCTATAATCCCTTGTTCTCGGGGCCTGACATTGATCTTTGGTGCCTAATCAGATGGAAAAAAATAATAATAATAAAGAGGAAAACAAAAAAAGGCTAAGTTACCGGTTCGGGTTTGGGGGTTCAGTTCGCCGGTTTGGCTAAAATTTTTGGGGGGTAGGTTCGGCTCGTTTTGGGTTCGTTAGTACAAAAAACATGTAAAAATAAAATATATATATATATGCAGCCTTGAAGCAAGAATTAGGATTAAAATATCACATACATCATATAAACAACAAAACCACCATAAACTTGAATGTCATTTAAAACATGCATGATAAATATTCATCGTTGAAACTTGAATTGTGGTAGCTTGATATACAGAGTCAATTGATGCCAGGGTTCAATTTGTATGATTTTGAAAAAAGAAGCCAACTGAGTAGAGTTATCAGCATTCTTCAGAAATCATAAGAATTTGTTTATACACTAGCCATTTTGATGTCTTCTTGCAGTCTCAAACATTATTTTGTATCATTGTTACATTGGTCTTGAGAGTGGTAACTTAATATAGCTCCCAATACAAAATTTGTTTACCTGTGCAGTGTAACAGTGGCATAGGCAGATTTTTCTTTGAAAGAACCAAAGGGTGACTGCACAATCGAAGTGTATAAACACATCTTTTTGTAATATCAAGGATACTTTTTGAATCTTCCACGCATTGCTAAACTAAAAGGAAAGGTCTTTCGCCTAATCTGTATGCAGCCATGCTTTTGACATTGTCAAAAAGAGCAAAACAAATGAATAAGAATGAGGTAGTTAAGGTGTTTGAAGTGATTAGAGGTCACTTTTAGGGTTCCCTTCGGCGTGGGTCAAAGTCAAACTCCATAAAACATTAAAAAAATGCTCATAAAAACACTTTTTGGATGCCTAGGCACGCAGGTTCTGTCTTGGTTCCCCTGGGTTATGTTTGGGTTCTGCCTGGGTTCTCTTGGGTTCTGCCTGGGCAAACCAGACCCAAAAATGAAGGACCTTGGTCGAACCCACAAGCGGACCGAACAAGGACCCGAACCAGGAGCGGACCAGGACCAGGACCCAGCCCAGAACCCAGCAAACCAGCTACTTAGAAAACAGGAAACAACATGAAAGATCTAGAAATCCGGATTCTAGTAGCAAAAATAAGAGTGCAAAAAAAGGAAAAGAAGAGAAGATTCCTAAATGTCTTGATAGACTATACAAAAATCAAAAGAACTCCTCTTCCCCCAATAATAAATGCATTTAAACATATGTAGTTGGAATGTGAGGGGATTGAAATCCCTGAACAGAAAATATGTTGTCCGTTCCTTTTGCAAGGACAAACCTTACCTGGATATCAAGAAATCAAGGTTGTGGGATTCCAAATGGACTGTGTTTCAAATTTTGTGTGGAAAGATTCAAGGGTTTTTGCCACTAGGCATGAGAAAGATAAAGGTGAGAGTGCTATTTTGATGAATCCCAAATGGGAAAATTGCACTACCCAATGGGGGGCATCTCCTTGTAATAGTTTGGTCTGGGTGAGAATGGAAGTTGATTCTAAGGTGTATGGAATATGCTTCCTATATGCATCTAATGACTATAGAGAAAGGTGCGAGCTATGGGCCTGGATGGTGGATAATATACAAAAAATCCCATGGATTATAACTGGGGATTTTAATATGATTGAATATAAGGAAGATAAGTTGGGAGGAAAAGATGGATTGTGGAAAGGCAATGAACTATTTTTTTGGTCTAGAATGAAGAGATCTTTGGCTTTGATGGATACTCTAAAGTCCAAAAAAGCCTATTGCAAGTATATTTGGTATACTTGCTGTAATAATCAGTCTCAAAATAGGAAAACATATTGCAGACTGCACAGATTCTATGGGAACAAGAATTTTTTCACTTTCAAATAGGGCACCAAGGGACAGTGGGTTACAGTCTATCCCTTTACTATGTTAGATCACTCTCCCATTGAAGCTTGTATAATGGCAGGAGAATCTGCCCCAAATGCTTTTAAACCTAGGGCTTCATATTTTAAACTAAATAGCTCTCTTCTGTCTATAGCTCTTTTTAAAAATTGCTGCCTTTCTGTCTAAGAACCTGAATAAGTTTGTGTCAGCTATAAAAAGATGGGAAGTCTATGGGGAACTTTGGAGGAGGTTTTTCAATATTGTAGGCAAAAAGACAACTATAGACAGAAAGAAGCTTGAGCTCCTACTCCAAGAGAAATTGCTTAATTTGGAGAATCAAATTCAGAGTAATACCAGTGATCTGGCAACAGAATCTAAGTTGGTCAGAATGAAATCTTTGCTAAGGAAAGTGCAGAACTATAGGTTCCAAGGGGAAAGATGAACTGGCTTCAAGAGGGGGGATAGGAGTTCAAAATACCTTTTTAACATAATTAGATACAACCGAAAGAGGGAGGAAATTGGGCCAATTGGGGTCAATGGTACCTCTTCAAATGACAGTAGTTTTATGAAAGAGGCTTTCCACTCCTTTTTTCTCAATCTCTTTTCATCATAGGAAGATTCTAGGGCTAAAGATGCAAGACAGTTTTGTAAAAAATTAAAAAATCATTCCAAAAAAGATCGGCAAGAAAGAGGCCCAAGCACTTCATAGGGATATATCTATGGAAGAAATTGATCGAACTATTTGCTCACTTGGTAATGGTAAATCTCCTGGTATTGATGGTTTATCAGAGGAGTTCTACAAAGCTAATATTGAATGGATTGGAACTGAGTTAATTGAGGTCTGCAATGAAGCATTCCGATGTAATTCTTTGGGTGGGAACATAAACAAGGGTATAATTAAACTGTTCTTATAATTTATAATTTTGAACATATATATATATATTCCCGTACCCGTACCCGTACCCAAGCAAAAACAATTGCCGTCCACCGTACCAAGTTCTGGTACCCGTGCTCGCACCCATACCCGAATTGGTAACTTATCTCACAAAGCATTGAAGAAGCTCCTTATAAATCAAATTTCTTCGAACATTTTGTTACTTACCTAAAGCATGATGCATTTTAGGAATTCCTGCTACCAAATTTTCAGTTTTGGGTACTACTTAAAAGAATTCATTGTGTGAAATTTTTAGATTGCCTTTATATAAAAAAGACATAACATCAAACTTTAAGATACCAATCTGAAGTTGTGGCTGATGCTTTCCAGTGATTTCCATTCCCATTCTAATGATGATGTAGATAGAAATGACCTATAATTCTTGTGATTGATTTACTCAGTACTGTTATTCTGTCAATCAAACTCTTAATATAAGGAAGTCAATCATGATAATGCAGGCATAAGATTTCCACTAGAACATATTCAGAGAAAATATGCCAGTTTTACAGAAGAACATAATTAGTGTACCAGAATGCTCTTTGATTCTAATTCTCATTCCATAATATTTATGACCACCATCAGAATAACTTCAAACATTACGATTCCCTTGATCTATTTTAATTTTACTACTTTATGCCCCGATTTGCTGCCAAGCCTTACTCAGTGATCCCTGATGGCCCAAAGGACTAGAATTTCTTCATAAGATAAAACCAACAATGTATGTTCAGTAGAGTTCTTTCCAAAAATATGCTTAGTGTTTCCCAATTACAGCCAAGGGTTTATATAAATTGCCTGCACATGGAGCCAAAGCCATCTGCTTCCTTAAAACCAGCATCTTAAATGGGAAGCCAGATCTTATACAATTGAGATGCTGCATCTATTTCCAAGATTTTACTTGAGTAGTTTGACACTGCACAAGTCATGAAATTTCCTTTCTTTCTATGCCAGATAGTAGGGACCACGAATCTGGCTGCATTGCCATATGTCATCAAATGGTATCTGTCAATCAGCTGCCTCTGTAGAGTATATACTTCTGAAGTTGAAGATTTGCATATCTTAAAAGTTATAAGTCTGTGTATGGGTCTATTTCTCAGCTTTCTTTATGCAATCTAGCCATTAACCTTGGTTTATTTCCGCGCCATATGACATAATGTACCCACATGGAATGCCAAATTTGTTGTATATATAAGCTAGATAAATTATGCATCCACCCAAGTAAATAATATGAACTCTTATGCCAATCAGTGTAGAATGATTTGCATATGGTACCACACTTCCAAAACTAGAACCAGTACAGGAGAATGCCCATTAACCAGTTTCAATAAATTGGATCCACATAATATAACATGTTTGCATGGTATCACGTCACCTTGATGATTAAACATCCATTTATATACCATGTGTGTGAGAGAGATTTAAGCCTCTCATAAAAGAAACGGCATATAAGCAGGGATAAAATGTTTTAAGACACAAATTTCATACTAGTAGAAATATCATACCAGTTACAAGTAGTACCTTAAAGAGCTGACTAAATATTCATATGAGACTAAACTTCCTCCATGTCTTTTTCCTTTCAAAGTGCTCCAGGTTCCCAATTATATAGCACATCAAATTGCAAGAGGTAATTTCTTGTATATTACACTAAGTTTCCATATAAAAAACAGGAATTGTGAGCAGAAAATAGTTGTCTAAGATTCAACATGCTAAGATCCAATTTCTTACTTCAAAAGAGCCTCACGCCAAGAAGGCTCCAGATGGAAAACATAATCTAGATCCAAATCTTTGAGAGTTGTGTTCTCATCAATTTCGATCTTGTCTGTTGATCGCCCCTGGGACGAACCTTTCAAGTCAAATCGACGATGAATTCGCAATTCTGTGCAAAACATGTTGCCCATCACTACAAATCGGACCTGCAAGAAAATTCTGCAATACTATCATAACATAACAATTTTCTTATTTTTGTAGTACTTCTCAGAATTTTACAAACAATCCAAAAGTATAGATATAATGATTTAACAAATGAGCAGTTTAGGAACCAATCCAATTTCTGTTTTGGGATAACAACATAAATAAAAAGACTACTCTGACCTAAGAATAAGATCATCCTTTGATTATTTATGATACCTTCTGGCCGCCTGCAGGCTTGATACGGTGTAGCCCAAAAAACTTAGTTATCAAGGTGTTTTCGTGCATACGAACATGGTGGTGATAATTTGGAAGCATTCTTAGAAGAACCTGCACATGGCAGATCCAATGGCCTTTCTTTCATAAAATACACAACTTTGCTAGTGATATCCATATCAGAAATTAAAGATTATGCTCTGTAACTACTGGTACATCTATTACAAAAGAGTACTATATACTTCAATTCTCAAATGAAATCTATCACTAAAACTCATGTCTATATGTAAAAAGGGATTTTTAACATTGTAAAGTTTCAGAATCCATAGGGACTACCCTAGGATGATTCCCTTAGATAAATGAAGACGTGCCACATAAAGCAGAAGATATTATGCAAACACCAAACATTAGGCCAATCCCGTAACTGTTACCATTGTAAGAAATGGAATGACAGTTGCAACAAAGCTTCCAATTCAGATTCAACATCTCCACCCTAAGAAACTTAAAATGAGGCATCATTCAAAAGAATCTCCTCTGAGAGAATACCATGTGCAGAATATTAAAATTAATAGCATTCCTGTTACAGTAATATATCTTAGTAGTTAGTGTTATTTCTGAATGTCATTCATATTTCTGAATTCCTGTTCTAGCAATTTAAAGCATTGTTCCATGGTTATCTCCCAGGATAAAGATCAAAAATCAAAGCACTCCTATCTATGAAAGCATTTAAAAGGAATCTTTAGTGTAAGCCCATAAACGATAACACTCTCTAAGGAAACTGACCTCATAAACTATAGTTCATCTCTTAACAACAAAGCAAACTAATGTAAGAAAAATACATAGGCCATGATGGAGCTGCTTGCTGGCTGAAAACACAGTGATTATCTGCATGAGCTATGTCTAAGGGATGGCACATTTGATGGCAAGAGGTATGTGACAAAAAAGTGATGGAAAAATCTTACAGAAGTCGAATTGGAACACTCCTTAAAAAGTTTAAGATTTAGTTTCTTGTAAGTGTGTTCCCCATTCTAATTTGAGTCATTAATTTAGTCTTGTTCTATGACTGGATTGATCATATCTGTTATTTATGGACCACATGATGGGTGCATTTACATATTTCATCTAAAAAGTGCATTGCCCTCTGTGTACTACATGGACCACCCTTAAAGAGGTTTTATTACTTAACTTTAATTCCACGTTATACTGCAATGTGTCCCTGGGGTTTCCCTAGGTATCCATATCCCCTAAGTATTTCATGCTGTGTCATTGGCTTGGGTTTGGCTTTGCGTTTGTCATATGACAGATTTTCTTTTTTCCCTAAGTTCAGTATGGGTGGGTATATATATATGTGTGTGTGTGTGTGTGTGTGTGTGTGTGTGTTTCCCCATATAGCAGATTTCCTTTTTCCCCAAGTTTGGTATGGCTGGGTATGACCATGCATACATACATACATACTGGAACGTGTCCCTAGGGTTTCCTTGGGTGTCTCTATCCCCTAAGCATTTCATGCTATCTTGGGTTTGGCTTTGGGTTTTCCATATGGCAGATTTTCTTTTTTTCCCTGAGTTCAGTATGGCACTCTCTCTCTCTCTCTCTATATATATATATATGTGTGTGTGTGTGTGTTTCACCATACTTTTTCCCCAAGTTTGGTATGGATACATACATACATACATACATTCATTACGTACATGCACACATACATACTTACATACACACACACACGCACAAATACATACATACACACACACACATACATAGATACATACATACACACATATATACATACATACACACACACATACACATACATACATACATAATTACATACATAGATACACACATACACACACACATCATACATATATAAATACATACATAAATGCACACACACACACACACACACACACACACACACACATACATACATACATACATATATTTGTGTGTGTGCATGTGTGTAAAATTAAACTCACTTTAAAAAATACATATTGATGAAATATCAAAATTTTCTATAACTTCCCCATTATATGTCTATATTGCCAAATCCATGGCTTATGTATCTGGATCCAAGTCTAGTTCATACCAGGTTTGAGATTTGAGTTGGTGTGATAGGGAGCCGTAGTAAATATTTATATATTATTAACATTTATATATTATTATATTTAGTATTTATAATATTATATTTATATTAATCTATTATATATTATATTATTAATATTTGTATATTATAATTCTTGTTCATGGGTTTCTAATTCTATTTATTCACTGGTTGATCACTCTTTTGTGGATCTAAACCTAAGACCCCAAGGCAAAGGGAGTACTGGAGTGAACCCCAGGAGACTCGAGGTGTCGAGGACGCTGACGAAAGACGTGGGAGAGACTCGTACGTGGCCGAGAGTGCAAGTGACGCACCGGAACGTAGCAGGAAAACCAATTTAGTCAGGTCCAACACACAAGGAGGGCATCAGGGAAGGATGGTGACTCCGCCAAGCGAGCAGCAGAAACTGCCGAAATTTACAGGGAATGGGTCAGAAGATCCTGTACGGCATTGCAAAACGTGCGAAACAATTTGGGTAGCCAACGAACAAGACGATCCAGATTACTGGTTGAAAGCATTTCCAGCAACACTGAGAGACAGTGCCATTGACTGGTACTCAGAATTGGACCAAGTACACAGGGCATCATGGAGATTACTCAAGCAAGCATTCGAAAATGAGTTCAAACTCTTGAGGGATGATAGTGAGATTGTAGTGGAAATTTACAATACGAAGCAAGGGAAGCACGAGAGTGTGCGTACCTATAACCGGAGACTGAAAGACTTGTTGGGGAAGTTGGAAGCCCGAGTGGCTAACCAGCTAAAGAAAAGGTGGTTCATTGAAGGCTTACTTCCGTCATTAAGGAAAAAAATGAAAGTCATACCTCCGTCATCATACACTGAAGCGTACAATCGGGCAAGGGATATAGAGAGCGAAAATAAAACATCCCGAGGGAAAAGGAAGACAGACGACAAGGAGAGTATGAACAATAGCGACAGAGAATCAAAAACAGTGCAAGCACTCCGAAAAGATATGTTGAGAATGATGAAAGAATTGAAGGCTAATAAGGAGAGCGAGAAGGAGGCCAAAGAACTGTGGTGTACGGGCTATAAACGAAGGCGAACTATCTTAAAAAGTTGTTCTGCGATATTTGCCAAGTGATGGGACATTCCGTCAAGGAATGCCCATACAACTTAAAAGCAAGAAGTGCACAAGTACTCTTCAGGCAGGGAGAACCGTCAACACTACCGAACACACCATCAAAATCCCAGAACAATTCCAATGCGTCCCCTAGAGGGTACTGAAATAACCGAAGGAGCAACAATAGTACCCCGCGAAGTAAGGTACAGTACGATGGCAACGGACGACCCATGATCCAATGTTGGAAGTGCAATGAATGGAGCCACTTCACCAGGGACTGCCAGAACAGTCAAGGTTCAGGAGGAAGATTGTGTAAGTGGTGTGGACCAGGCGACCATGAAGACAATGAATGTTCCAAGTAGAAGGGCATCCACATGTTGGAAGTGGAAGAACAAGAGGTACTGGTGATCACCAAAGCGCAAGCGAAAAAGGCCACATATCCAGATCCACGTACGGAAAAAAAAAAAAGAATGAAGGAAGCAAAAGCAAAAGTGGAACTGGCGATGAAGGAAAACAAAACACCTCTAGACAAACCAAGAACCTCTCGACAGTCGGAGGCGGAAACCAACATCGTACGATAGGTACTGCAAACCACCATACCAATAAAAGTAACTGACCTTCTCCAGACTTTGCCGCAATTGGCACTGGCAATGACGAACGTCGTCAAGGATGGCAAGCAACTAGGATCAGAGGACCAAAGGAAAGAATTGGTACCAGAATCGCCACCATACGATGAATAAACCATTGACCACGTACTGCTAACAGCAAACATCGGGAAGATGCTAGCGGTTGTTCAGATGGAGATCGGAGGGAACATTTTGACAAATACTATTGTCAACGAAGGGTCAAGAGTCAACGTACTACCTGAAGACACATGGAAAAGTCTCGGGAAGCCAACACTCTAGCCACCGACATTCCAACTCGTCAATGTCGATCAGCGTGGCATCAAACTGCTGGGAATGTTGATGGCGCAAAAGGTGGTGATCGGAACACAACCATTTCTACTGAACTTCGTAGTCATTTCATTGCAGAGGAAGGCGTACGATGCATTGCTTGGACGAGGGTGGTTAGTGACAACCAAGGCGAATCATAATTGGAAAAGAAACACGCTATCCATAGAGAGCAACAGAAGGAAGTGATCAACCTAAAAAATCAAACAGTGAGTGAAGAACTGGCATCAGACTCTGAATCGGAGAAAGGAGGCGAAATGGAGGAAGGAGGAACCATAGAGCCGAATGACGAAGGAATTCTAGAGCTCCAGGAGTGCTCAGAAGATGAGACAAATTCCTTGAGAAATGGAGGATTACGAAGTTTTTCAGCAAGATTGCAATATGCTACAAGTCAAAGGGGAAGGGATAGGGGAGGACGAAGCATCAACGAGCCAACCGTTCCCTCCAGAGTACGGAGAATATAAAGGAGTGGCTAGAGTGGACGACACACCAGCACATCACTTCGAAGGAGATAAAGTCATTAAGTACGAAGAACCGAATATAAAGAAGGTCAACCTCGAGAAAGAAGGTAATCCCTATACAATCCTAGTGGGAGATGACTGGAACCTCGTACTGAAAACAGCCACCTTCAAAATTTTCATGGAGTACAAGGACGTCTTCGCATGGAAGTACAAGGACCTAAAGGGCATACCTCCAGAATTGTGCATACACCGAATTCCGCTTATACCAGGAGCACAACCCGTACGGAAACAATCGTACCCAATGAACAAAAACTACGTTGCGAAGGTGCAACAGGAAAGTGAAAAAATGTTGGAGGCTGGAATTATATTTAAGTTCGAAGTGAGTGACTGGGTGTCACCAATAGTGATATCTCTCAAGGAGTCTGAGCATATTAGAATATGCGTAGACTTTCGAAGCCTCAAAGTGGTGACAATAAAGGATTCCTTTCCTATCCCATTCACTAATTCAATCTTGGAGAAAGTGGTCGGGCACGAGATGTATTCATTCCTCAACGGATTTTCGAGATATAACCAAATAAGCATAGCTGAGGACAAACTCAAGACAACTTTCGTGGTGGAGAACGGAGTGTATGCGTACAACAGGATGTTGTTCGGTCTTTGCAATGCTCCGGCAACTTTCCAACAGATCATACTGCATATATTTGACAAGATGTCCATGGGGAATTTCAAGGCGTTCCTCGATGACTGGTCCATTTTCAGCAATGAACACACCTAAAGGCCCTACAGGAATGCATGGAATGCTACAAAGTAGCCAAGTTGGCACTCAACCCCAAGAAGTGTCGGTTCATGTTACCTCAAGGAAAACTGCTTGAACACATCGTCTACAAGGCAAGACTGAAGACCGATCCGGACAAAATTCGGGTGATCATGCAAATGGAAACTCTGCAGAATGTCATGGGAGTGAAATCATTCCTCAGTCACGTTGGCTATTACATAAGATTCATAAAGAATTTTGCCCAGATCTCGTACTTATTAGACATACTTACAAGGAAGGGGCAACCGTTTGAATGGACAGAAGCACAAGAAGCGACGTTCCAAGAATTGGAAGTACGGCTGATTAGTTCGCCAATCTTGGCGTACCCAGATTGGGACAAGGAATTTCATGTGCACGTAGATGCTTCGAACTTTGCTATCGGAGCAACACTGGCACAGGTGGGCATTCAAGGACTGGACCATCCGATGTACTTCCCCAGTTGGCTACTATCCAAAGTTGAGAAAAATTACAGTACGACAAAGAGGGAAGCTCTCGGAATGGTGTACACCGTATAAAAGTTCAGGCACTACCTATTGGCAACCCTCTTCACGTTTTATGTGGATCATCAAGCATTGATGTACCTGGTGAACAAGCCAATCATTCGAGGAAGGGTAAGCAGATGGCTACTACTCCTACAGGAATTCACATTCACCATCATCGTACGACCGGGGAAGAGTCACGTCATTGCCGACCAACTATCAAGAGTATGGTCTAGAGAACTAGCTGACGGAGTAAACGAATACTTCCATGATGCTCATCTATTCCAAATAGCAACACTACCCCATGGTACGAGAAGATTGGAGAGTAATTATCAACCCGTCATTTCCGAGGGATATGCCACCAGTAGAACGGCGGAAGTTGGTACTGAAGAGCAAGACATTCCAACTCATCAACGAACTACTGTACAAGATGGGACCCGACCAAGTGCTCTGACGATGCGTCATGGAGGAAGAGATTCCAGGAGTACTGAAGGAAGCGCACGAAGGACTAGCAAGAGGACCAATGGGGCCTGATGCCACGGCAAGAAAAGTTTTATTGGCAGGTCTCCAGTGGCCGACAGTACACACTAACGCACAATGTTACGACCCAATTCTGCGTAAATTAAAAACTTTCCAATTCTCACTATAAACATGTAAAAGCAACATCTAACAAAGATAATTCAATAAAATTTCTTCCTTTCTTTATTGATAAACACGTACAAGTTACAATATGTTTCTTTGCAAATATAAATCAGAGTTAAAAGACAGTTACATACATAGCTCGTAAGCTTTTGCACAAATAGAAGTAAGAAGGTCCAGGAGTCCGTCCTTTCAAATCTTGGTACATCGGCCGCTCGCTGTGGAGGAGAAACATCACTCGGGCGCTTTTCCGCCAACCACGGACTTATAATGCGGTCCCCCGCACGATCATTTTGCAATGAACGGCCCTCCCTTCGAAGAAGAGATTGGTAGGGTATCCTTTAACGATTACCAACTGAGCATAGTGTTGTGTCCTACTCAACTAGAACCTTGCTATTTCACAATCTCGATCTAGTACTCGGATCACAATGAACTGACAGTGTAGTCTCAACTATCTCACAACTAGGTGGACGTTGTACCTTCCACTACTTTGGCCAAAGTATTCTCATTCAGTTCTTCGAATGAAGGTCATCTATCATAAACACTACTCAGGGCCGATTTGACTTAAGGCTTCCTTACTCTACGCATAGGTTTGTCCTTCAATGGGTGAATCCGTCAACCCAGACATCCTACAATCATACGAACCTACTAGAAATGAAAACAGTATTCAAGAGTCTTGTATCAATTCCTCCTAACTAGGAATTCTTTATCCTAGGAGTACTAAACTTGTCTCAATTATCCTAATAACTTAAGCTAAAAGACTTCACTTGATTCTGCCATCATTTCGATCCTAGTAAATATAATAAATACGTCTACGTATTCTCCATATATAGAGATCATACACAACATGCAAAAAGTCATTCAAAATGCAATAATTCCCTCCCTTTTAACTTTTTCCATTATTTCTTTTAATGTAAGATAAGTAAAATTAATCCTCTAAGCTCTTTACTCATATATTCCCTTTTCACAATCCATTAAACATTGAATCCCTATATACTTCTCATATGGAGTTCATACCTAGTTTACACTTGAACGCAAGCACACACTTATGATATCGGGTATAGACTTCAGAAAACATGTATAGCTATTCCTCAAGGTAATTTACTTACATGGTGCAACATAGAACCATTCCTTGTATATTTTAACTGAAGTATTGAACTTATTGCAATTCCCTAATTATGCACTTTCAGCATTTTACTTTTTTTAGTTATTTATCAAGAAATATGCTTTATAACAAGAAGGATGAAACAGCATGCCTGGTATATGCCTTTCCCCTTTATGGGATGACCTTGAATGGGTTTGCAGCTCCTCAGACCTCGAACAAAAGACTTCCAGCACTCTCAGACCAGTCTCAAAATCTTCCTCAAAAATTAATCCCTTACTACAGCTGGAAAGTAATCTCAATTTCTTACTGTGAACTCAGAAGTGATGAATATAACAATAGAAGATGTCTCTCAGCAATTGGTGAAATATGCTTTCATGAAATAAGTAAAGCTTCTCTCAGCAGTTTTAAACTCAACCACAAATGATGAACTCAATTCTCTCACAAATGATGAACTCAACTCCAAATTCCTACTCAACTGTAATTCACAAATAACACACTCTGAACTCAAAATGATTTAATTCACTGTGACTGGCAATTTGCTGGTAATAATTCACTGTATTTGTCAAACTCAGCAATGCAGTAAACTCAAGTAATATAATGAATTGGACATGGAATAAAATTACTAAACTTAGATTGCTCCAAAGTTGTGTTCACAATGAATGGAAGGGCGTCATTATATAGGGCCCGAAATACAACGGATTCCCAGTTATGTAGGCATGCCAAATGACAACACAGTAATCAGAAACAGTCAAAAGACATTTGGCGGATTATTTAACCCTAAGTCATCAAACATGAAGGTGATTCGACCTCTTTAGAGCCAGCAGATGAAGAATAAATCAATTCACATGGCGGATTTTGACAACTCATGGCGTTTTCAGTTTTTTAAGGGTTTTATTGCGGCAGAGATCCGTTCTAAATGAGACGTCAATACTGATATAATCCCACGTTGCCATTTTTTATGCCCTAAGAATAGTTTCGGCCATTTTTCATTGACCTGTTCTCTGCCCGCGCGTTTCAGACGCGTTTTCTTCATGTATGCGATTTTCTCAAGCAGTTTCATGAATAAAAACGTATTTTCCTCTTTCTAGATATTTCAAATGTTCATTAAAATAAATTCGATTTATCATGCTTGTGAAAAACGTCACATTTTTGATATTTCGACCTCCTTCTGAATAAAGCGCTATTATAGACTTTGTTTTTAACATATATAAAAATATATAATTTTAATTCTTTTCATTTTCCAAAGGATATATATAATATATATATTTAATTTTATTATATTTAATATATTTATAATTATAGTTTTAATCTACATCATATATATCTATGTATATATCAAGTTTTAAAATAAACTTATATACATAAATGTATATCTTGTAAAAACTATATTATATATAATACTAAATATATAATTTTATTTAATAATATACATATATACCCGTATACATTTTTATTTTTCAAAGTACGTATACTGCGAGTCAGTCAGCATACCTTCATCTCATGTACCCATGTATATGTGTATATAAGTGTATTATTAAATTCAAAGGCTAAGAATAGACATCATTAATTTCACCACAACATTAGGCAGAATGTGTACATATATATATACCTGTGTATACGTATGTATGCGTACATACATGTTGACACATGTGTATGAGCATATCCGTCTGCTTAACATACACATGTATTGATATGTCTGTACATATAAATACGTGTTCACAATGTATAGATGTATGTGCATTCCCAATCAATCATTAACACATAACTTTCACATCACTCATACTTGGACCATGGTATAGCAAGTCTGACGTTTAAACAGTCACATTCCTTAAGCATAAAGTAGTGAATTCAGAACCCTTATGTCTATACACAAGCCTATGGATGACTTACCGTTGCCTCGACAAACAGACTTGGCTTATTCATTCTATAGTATGTGTGTGTATGCTCAATTTGGTAATCGTTACTGTTTACCCGACCAAGTTCCTCCCCGAATGATGTCTCTCCTCTGTCCGGAGGTACAGTCTTCATACCTGCATATCACGACATGACATCGGCAATCATATGCTCACAACAAGGCAGTTTGCATAAAACATTATAAAAAGTTAGATTAACATTATTCCATAACTGTATGCAACATTTAATCAAAACTAAATAGTTTAGAAGTAACAATCAAATGAAACCATCATTTAAACAGGACTCATTCATTTAATAACGAGATCAACCATGTTTTATTCATCATCAAGATTCAAACATTACATTCAATGGCCCTATACAATAGTAGCTATAATATCGGGATGTAACACACAAGAATGGGTTGTAGGATGCGACACCTGCCAGAGGGTTGGTAAACCATTGAAGTGGGACTTCATGCCACTCTTCCTATCGCAGCCTCAAGAGTTGTTTGAACGATGGGGATTGGACTTCATCGGGCCATTGAAGCTCAGTCAAATGCACCGATGTCGATACATTGTTGTCGCCACAGAGTACCTAACGAAGTGGGCGGAAGCCAGAGCACTACCGGACAACACTGCAGTCAGTACGGCCAAATTCATGTACGAGAAAATTGTCACAAGGTATGGGATACCTATTCAAATTACAAGTGATTGGGGAGGTCACTTTGTGAATCATGTCATACGACTAATGATATAGGAGTTTAAGATCCTACACAACCTCTCCAGCCCATACTATCCAAGAGCAAACGGTCAGACGGAGTCAACTAACAAAATACTTGTATCAATCATCCACAAATTTTGTGGCATTGAGGAAGATTGGGAGGAACGACTACCAGCCGTACTATGGGCGCACCGTACGACTTACAAAGTAACAACCGGCCATACACCCTTCCAATTAATGTATGGGTAGGAAGCTGTAGTACCGGCAGAGTACCTAGTACCAAGTCTAAGGATTGCAGCGGAAAATAGATTGGATGATACAGAGAGTTTGAATAAGAGATTATTCCAATTGAACAAGTTGTACGAACGACGAGTAATGGCTCAGTGGGCGACGGAGGTACACTAGAATCAGCGGAAGTTTTGGCACGACAAATATCTCCGGCAAGCAAACTTCCAGTCGGGGCAATTAGTTTTGAAATAAAACGGCCATAACAAACTCAAGTCAGGGAAATTTAAAATTAGAAGGTTGGGACTTGTTACTTGATTTTTTATGAAAAATCAGAACCAAAAATAAAAGGAAAATAATTTCTGCAAAAGAAAGTCAAGTCAAAGTCAAGGGAAGAAAGTCAAAGTCAAAGTCAAAGGAAGTCAAAGTCAAAATCTAAGGAAGTCAAAATCAAAGTCAAGGGATAAGGATAAGGATTGCAAAATATCTTATCCACAGAGGATAAGGATTGAAAAATATCCTATCCATAAAGGATAAGGATTACAAATATCTTTTCTTCAAAGGATAAGATTGACAACTCACAAGATGAGATTGACAACTCATAAAGCAAAAAGGTGAATCTTATCCACAAGGGATAAAATTTACAAATATCTTATCTACAAAGGATAAGGATGACAACTCATAGGGAAAATATCTAAAGTCAACATGACTTTTTAATTTTAGGCTCTCAAAATCTATAAATAAGAGGCCTATGTTTGTTGAAAAGCATTGGAAAAGTTTATTGTGACAGTGACATTCAGTCCTTTGATTTTTTCAGTCATAATCAGGTCTCTACTTCTGTAATCTTCTTCACTAATTGCATCTTCAACCTTATTTCACTCTGAAATAATGGTTGATTGTATGCTTGTGATGTAATATTTTGCTGTTTTTCTAGAAAACAGTCATTGTAGCAGCCTTCAATGATTCAAAGATCAGAATTTTGCCTTTATTTGTTTCAATTTTATCTATGTATAAAAGAAAAGCAGGTATTATTGTGAGTCCTATGACTCCTTGATTGCTGCTATTCTAACTTTACCTCTGAATTATTGTTGCAAATTACTGTGTGAAGCTGTAGATTGAGATTAATAGGTTGTGTTGCTGAAATGAAGTAGAAATCTGCTATATTTGGTGTATCACCTCCATTTTCCATTTTAGTTTTAGATTATTAGATATTTCTCCTCTCTTTTCCCAGCAAGGTTCTTTAGTTAGAGTTAGTTTCTTAGGTGATTTACCAAGGGGAAGCTGCCCTTTAATTGGAGGTTGACCTCGAGTTTCGCGAGTCCCACAACTCGAGAGGACATCCCATGTTTCACAGGATAGTTGGATTCAAGATTCAACAAGGTGCATATTCCAGGTGATAACAGGACCATTTCGGATCCACAAAGTCGGAGACGACGGAGCAGTTAAATTAGCAAGACCAAACGGCACTATGTTGAAGGATCCAGTGAACGGGTCGAAGTTGAAGCTCTACAAAGAAAGGAAGGAACCTGTGCAAGTAAATATGTTGAGATACACAACCAGAGAGGATTGGTCGGTACAGAAGGAGGAACCCAATAGAGAACAAGATTGGGGACTAGGAGGTAGCGGATACAATGTCGAAGAAGACTGGGTCGCATCAGGTAGAGATAAGAGTATTGAAGAAAGGTTGGTACATAAGAAAGTTGAAGGCATCGCAGTTCCTTGGGTGCACAAGCATCTAACGAATGCAGTGTCTGAAACACACACCTTGTGGTGATGGATGGGGGGACACTGGAAGTTCCAAGCCCCGTACGAAGGCATAAGGAGGGGATACCTCACCAAGGAACTAGACGAAGAAGTTCAAAAAGATAAAGAGAAAGCGGTGAAGGAGCGGAGGGAGCGCCAACCGAGTGACACCAACGAAGACGAAGAATGGTGGGACGATGAGCAATGGAATGCATATGCCGAGAAGATTGGCCCATGCCTAAAAATGGTGATAATGACTGAAGACATGTTTGTGTCACACGTCGATGGATACACAGAAGACTTGTTGAAGCAAATGAGAACGGACAAAAGGAAGGTGCCGAAGGTGACGAGGGTCACAACGACGAATGGACTGTGGAGAGTGATACCGAACCCAGTCGGGCCACCGACAATGAAAGGAGAGGATGTAACATGGTACCAACAGTACAACGGAAGATATGTCAATGGCAGCTTTGAAGGTATCGGTCCTGCTCCTTTACTTGATAAATGGTTTGATGTAAAGTATATGGGAACGTGTTGTGAGGAAGAATGCTAGAAGAGGCCCCCATACACATGCAAGTGGTACTATGCCTCAGAACTACGGGTAAGGAAAGGCAAAGAAGTCAGGGGGATGAGAAAAGTAGAGAAAGAGGAGAGAGAAGATACAAAAAGTAAGAAAAAGCAAAAAATGAAGAGAGAGGAGAGAAAATGATAAAAATCAAGAAGAATTGAAGAGAGAGGAGAGAGAAAAGAAAAATAGAAAAAATGTTGAGGAATCAAAAAATTTTAAAAATAAGGAGAGAAGGAAGGAAAAAGGGAAAAAATAAAAGATTACATAAGGCAAAAATATTAAAAACTAAAGTGGAGAATATTAAAGGGGAAGAAATGAAAAATGGGAGGATTAAAAAATTCAAGGAGACGAAGAAATTTAAAATCAAAACAAGGAAAATCAAAATACAAAGTTGCCAAGTTCACCTATTGGCCAAAAAGAAATTGCATGATGAGAAATTAATTGCCAAACATCGTACGACCACAACAAGGCGAAAGGAAGTTCAGCGAAAACTTAAGGTGAAGGCATTAAAGGTCGTACAACCATCAATTGAAGGCAAGACATTGGCAAAAAATGAAACAAATTGGCAAAGGCAAAGAAGAAAGACAGGAGGTGAAAGTGGAAACCATGACTCAGCAACCAAGAGCAAATCGTACGAACCAGCAAAAGCGTACGCCATTATTAGGGTAAAGGAGGTCGTACGGCATATAGTACAGCAAGTTGGAGACTCCATTTGGCGAAGTTCAGCGAACAAAAAGAAAGATGTGGTAAGGCATGAGCACGAAATCACCATGCAAGGGAAAATTGAAGGAAGAAACCACCGTTCAAGAAGTAAATCACAAGGTGTGGCAAGCACTGGCAATCTAAGGAGCTTTGTACAGCACAAGGCACTGCAAAAAGAGGTCGTGTAGACCCAGGAAGGCAGTATCTGGAGGAGTTCGACAAATAAAATAAAAAAGTTGGGTGAGGAGCAAACAGAAGTCCTCGCAAGAAGAAAAGGACAACATCGTACTGCACTTGGCAATCTCTCACATTGTACAGTGTTTGGAAAATCTTCAAAACGTATGGCTAAGAGGCTTTTGCGTACGACACTCAAAAGGTTGCAAGGTGTCCACCCTACGGCAACCAAAGAAGCAAATACACGCCAAACCTAAGTTCGGCAGTTTCAAGAGAGGCATTGCCAAGTTCGGCAGTTTCAGTAGAGGCATTGCCTAGTTTGGCAACTTCAGGAGAGGTACTGCCAGGTTCAGCAGCTTCAAGAGATGCCCTACTAGGTTCGGCAAACTTGGCAGTTTCTGGAGATGCACTGCCAGTTTTGATAGTCTCAGGGGATACATCAGCGCCAACCACATTGCCAGACATACCAATTCAGAGACCGCCAACCTTACCCCCAACCACTAGGCCAGTGACGACTTAGGGAACGATTACAACACAAAAGCAGGTCACCACATTGGCAAAGTCGCCAGTTCCCCTTGTTACACCGCCAGTTCCCCTTGTAACACCGCTAGGAGCGCTAGGAGTGGCACAGATAGATGATTGGTTGGGGTTGGTGGGTTTCACGCTGGAGGTGGCAGAGTCGCTGGTACAAAGCCCTTCAGAGAGTTTGGTTGAGGGTACGGATGAGGGAGGCCCACTCCTCCAAACTCAGCAGAGTGATACTGCCAAGCTAGCAGAAGAGGTTCACGAGCAGCCACTAGTGGCTACAAGCAAGATGGAGATGGCAGGAGAGATGGAGACAATAGTAGTGGTACAGGAACATGAGAAGCAGACAGTGAGGGAGACCCTTGCGACGAACGTGGAGTCTCCGTTAGCACCTAGTGGTGAGGAGGATGGCTCCACAAGGTCTGGCGGATTAGTCATTGAGATGTCACAGACGGATCCATCAGATCCCGTAGGGACCGTACAAAAGTATGTAGAGGAGCTCCAACACATAGGGCAATTGATGATCCACGTAGGACGGATCTCTAAAGAGCTCAAGGTTGGCCACTCTCCCCTAGTGGCCCAGGAGGCGCAGCACATCCGCAGATTCGTGCAGATGGGGTGTAAGCCAGAATTTGCTCGTATTTTCACCAGTTAAGGATGGCCGGCAAGTGAGACTCCAGCAATGCTCAGAGCATGGTGTGGTACACCACTGAGGATGGAAGGAAGGGATGCCCGGGTTCTGGAGAATCTCTATCATATCGAGTTAGCCTTCCACGACGTCTTTTATGTTGCAAAGCACCATACATTGTCCACTAAATTAGCACTGGCAGGGAAGGTGGAGGCATACAGAATGTTACAAAAGGTTAAAGACGAGTTAGCCCAAGGTATGAAGAACCTTCAATCACAATTGGCAAAGCAGACCCGGCTGGCCAGTGTTGAGGACGCCTGAGTAGTGGCCTTGGAGGCCAAGGTGACCACTTTGGAGGAAAAGGCGTGGCAAAGGGAGCAAGCGTGGGAACAATGAGTAAAGGAGTTGGAAGAGTAGTTGGCGACAAGGAGCACAGAGGTGGGCAAGGCCAAAAGTTAGTTGATGGAGGCGGCTCGCATGGTTACAGCCGCCAGCGAGAGAGAGATACTCGCCGACCGCCAGCTCCGAGTGCGTACAGAGCAAGTGAGGCAATTAAGGGAGCAGCGCTCTTCGACGACTACCCCGACATCATTAGTGCATCCAAGGGCGTCTTTGCTTCCCCTTTCCTCTCATTAGCTTCATATGCAGTTTCATTCCCTTTTTGGTTTTTCATGTCGTCTGGAAGACGACTTCTTTTGTGGGGAGGATGATGTAAGCCATCATTGTCTTTAGTTGTAGTGGCCATAGTCGGTCGTACCATAATCGACCGCAGTCGGCCAGTTATTCATGTTCAATAAAACTATAGTGGTAGGGTGAATAATTAATGTAATAAATCTCATGTGTACTCAGGTAATTAAGTCCCGATTAGTGATCAATGGATTGTTATGAAATGTCACAACGGTCGGTTGCTCAACCACCGCTGAGCATTATATGTACTGGGTCATTGTAGTCGAGAAGACATTATTATGATGATGGTACTATTGGCAGCAATGTGACTGTACTGTTGATACTTCACTGTGGATAAATGAATAGAAGCATTCCTTATTTCATGCATCTTGTATTCTAGAATATGTTGTACATATCCATATTTTGTGCATAACTAGTTTACTTTCGTAGTACATTGAAATACATCCTTTGAAGTAAACAGCCAAACGCCTTGCTTTTGAGGTTGCAGATTCTTTGTTTGGAGGTGTCCAATATCACTCAACAAACCAGCATCAAAACATTCATGAAAAACGTGCAAACTGAACCATGGCGTCCTTGCATCTGATTGTCGTGACTGTCGTGACTGCCATGTAAAAACCCAGGTTCCAAACTATTGCATTTTGGCTTATGGGTAATGATCTTATTATGTTCTAAATGAATAAAGACTATTGGGTTTTCAATTATTTACGCAGTTTCCCTTCCGTTATTGTTTTATGCAATTTCTTGAAATCTCTGGCACTGCCACTAGCAGCAAAAAAACAAAAAAAAAAAAGAATTTAACAAAAAACTCAAAAATCAATTTTGAAACCCTAAGGGGACATCATATTACTCAAGTTGATGGGAGATAAGGAGCTCACTAGAGCTATGGAGAAGTACTTTATTTGGGGAAAATTTTGAGCTAGCTTGGATGAGTCATTTAATAATGCCACTAAGGAAAGACTCCTCTCTACCTGTGATGGGGTTTGAGTTTTGTGGGCTTGCTTTAGTCAATTCTATGAGGCACATTGAAAAGAGAATGAAGGACCTCAGAAGGGAGTGTAATGTACCCTTCCCAAGCGTGGCAAGGACCCTTCACCTATTTAATTCTCGTAGGCTATTTGGGATGTAAAAAAAGAATAATTAATTAATTAATTAATTAAATTTGTCCAAATAAAGTAATGTTTTGGATGACTTATATTTAATTAATTATTTTATTACGTTGGACAATTTAATTAAAAAGTTACTTTTATGGGGCCCAAAATATAAAATTAAATTATAAAGTCACTTTTGGAGGGAAAATAAAAAATGTATAAAAAGGAGATTTGGGAAGAGAAATTTCATTTTTGGTATTTTCATTTGTAAAACCCCAGTGTTGGAGAGTGAGAAATTGCTCATCTTCTACCCTAGGATAAAAACCTTATGGCAAGATTGGTTTTGAGGACAGAAACCCTCCTAGACAATTTACAAGTGGATTCATACAAGATTCACAAGTGTACATAATATTTGGAATTTGTCAAGATTTGTGTTTATGACCATTTCTGATTTAAATCAAACCTCAGTGAGAAGTTATATGCATATTTATTGAAAATAATTACCAATTGAATGAATGGAATGAAGTTCATGTTTTGCTGGCTTTAGTAAGACCAACCATAACATATTTCATTTCCTAAGGCAGGCCGTACAGGTTTAAGGGTCCCAATGGTGGCATGAAAGCCTAAAGTATGAATCACTGTTGTTTTTTTTAAGATTTATGGGACTATGATTCCAGCCGCTCCAATTAGTGTTGAATTCCATACTTTTGAAGTGGAACATGTCACTTAAGGAGGTATAAGGGGGATGTGAGGAAGGAAGAAAGGGAATCACTGCATATATTGAAGATTTTGGAACCTTTATTCCCAGCCACTCCTCCTTTGGGAGTTAATTAATCACTTCAAAGTTGGATGCAGCCCCTTTTTAGGAGATATCAGGGCTGTACAGTTTGCTGTTAGAATATTATATTTTGATATTGTATAATGGTCAATCTTATCAACAGTAGTTGGTAGGTAGCTGGTAGGTAGACATTTAATGTCTACAGTAACTTTACTTCTCTATATATTGTAATCAATTCTTCCTATTAATACACACAATTTTTTGCCCAAAATTGTTTCATGGTATCAGAGCCGTAAGGGAAAAAACCCTAAAAATTTGTGGGCTTTACCAAAAGTCATAATTCAAAAAAAATTTTGGTCTAGGGTTTTTGGGCATTTAAAAAACAAAAAAGTCTGTAATTCGTGAAAAATTCATGTGAGACTTCTGAGAATTTTTTGTTGCTCTTCTGAAGGTGGCAAATCGAGGATTTCTTTTTCGTGTGTTCTTACTTTCAGCATTTTCGTGGACATATTCACGTGTCAGTGGGCCTGTTTTCTGAAGAAAAAAAATCGTGGGTTTCTGGTCGCAGATTTTTCTGCAAACCCGCGTCGATTTTGGGCGCCATTTCTTGAAGAAAGACGCATTTTTTTTGGCCGCATGTCTCTAGTTTTCTTCTGGTCGCAACCTGGTTTTCTTCCTCCGCGCGCAACTTCCGGTGGCGTTTTTTTTCCGCGATTTTCGTCCTTAGTTTGGACGCGTTTTTATCAGTTTAAAAACTGCTCGCGACTTGCCTTTTGCTCGTTTTTGAGCCCGCGCAAATGTAATCAGTTTCTGGGCGCTTTTCTGGACGGGAATGGGCTCGATTTTCGTCATTTTTGGTCTGCATTTTACCCTCGATCTGGGCTCGTTTTTTGCACGAATTTATGATGGCGGCTAGGGCTTCTGCAATTTTCGGCTAGGGTTTTGAACCTTCAGATCAAGTCGAAAAATTATTTTAATTGCAGATTCCATCTGGGTTTTCTGATATCTCAACTGGGTCGGTCTTCAAATTTTCTAGGTACCTCATTTTTTGTGCCTCAAAATTTGTCTCAGTTTCAAGTTGAAATGTTTTTTTGATTGCAGATTCCTTCTAGGTTTTTCAAGATCTCAAATGGGTTGTCGTCCGATTTTTCTAGGTACCTTGTTTTTCGTGCCTCGATTTCTGTGCAGATCTGTTCTAGCGGCTAGGGTTCCAAACCCTCTGTTTTTCAACCGACAATCGATGGCTACCTGTTTCTGGGCTTCTGTAATTCGCAGTGTTGTGTGAGATTTCTTTTTTGGGTTTTTTAAATAATTTTTTCCCTTTTTAAAAAAAAAAATCTGGGTTTTCAGGTTTTCATAATTTTTCCCTTAAAAAAAATTCCGGTAGGGTTTATAATTTTCTCCTCAAAAATTAAGGGTCAGTTCTTGTTTACCCTAGTCAAGGTTTCTGTTGTACGGGAGGGCTCTCTAGTTTCTAAAGGGTTTTACCGTTTTTTCCTTAAAAACGATGTTTTGTATGCTAATCCGTGTTTCGGATTCCGTGCCAGCTACTTTTTGGGTTTCTGTAATTTGCAAAATGTGTGGGATTCTTCTTTGGTTTTTACCGTTTTTTCCCGAAAAAACGATGATTTGTAATCTTGGGGTTGGCGATTTTTCCTCAAAAATCGTGATTTGTTGCAGTCTGTTTTTGTCGCACCTAGAGTTGCTAGGGTGAACATCTGCACAACTGGCTTCTTGCAGTCTGTTCTCGGGCGTCATGC
This sequence comes from Sequoia sempervirens, assembly GCA_007258455.2. NCBI lineage: Eukaryota > Viridiplantae > Streptophyta > Pinopsida > Cupressales > Cupressaceae > Sequoia > Sequoia sempervirens. The sequence continues at coordinate 175,484 of VDFB02363381.1, forward strand.
TTCTCTGCAAAAGTTTCGATGGTTTGCCGATTTTTCCTCAAAATCATGGCAGCTGTTCTCGGTGTGTCTCTGGTTTCCGGGAGGGACAGCTCTGTTATCCAACGTCAGGTTGGACTTTTTGTGTTGACTTCTGGTCAGTAGTTCTGCAGATTCTGGGAGGGTTGGTGGCAGACTCATCTCAGTGGTAAAGTCAGTGGCAGACTCTTGTCTCTTGTTGCAGAGCTTTCTAAAGAAGGGGTAGCCTTCTCTGTTATTTTTTGGACGGTTTTTAATTACCTTGATGGTGACCCTTTGATGGAGCATGATGATACCCTAGTTTTTACACACGGATGTAATGGAGAAGAGGCCAAGAAGGAAGCTGATTTGGAGGTGCATGATTATGAAGACCAATCAGAAATTTTGCATGGAGATGTTGGGTCTCATAAGTTGCATCCATTGTAAGGTCAACTAAGGGTAAATGAAGGTATGGTTGTGGCAGCTCTAACCCATTTTGATCATGTTCATAAGATGATGGCAGGTTTGTGTTGGAAGGCCCTAGGGAATCATGATAGTTTTGAGGGAGGTCCATCTCTTGTTGACTTGCACAAACTCAAGGAGGCCTTAGTGGTAGTGAAATCAAACTACCTACATGTACTTGCGGACATAGATCATCTCCTCACACTTGGTGAGATATACTTTGATGCCTTCAGAAGAAAAGAAGATGAGATGGATAAACTTTGTGAGGAGTTGAGCATGGCACACTCTTCATCATACACAGTAGAATTTCAGACTTCTATGCCAGCCACATCCGATGAAAAACAATGCTTCATGAAGATGGTAAAAAGTGGAGACATGGAGTAAGGACTTGAAGGATTCTATGATGAAGTCATGAAAGTAGAAGAGACACATACACATGAAGATTCAGCTTGCAGCCATGGGACAGAGTTTGTGACAGATGGTACACTTGATTTTCACTTGGAGATGTCTCGTGGACCAGCACTTGTTGATATCCATCCACTCATGGAAAGAGAGATGATTGAGATTGAGAAAGACATCACACTTGGGCATGAGGTGAGGACTGATTTTCTGATGTATGACAGCAGTCCCTTATCTTCATATCATCATGATATAACAGCCAAAGGATTAGCCTTGAGACTTGAGATTTCCCTTGGGAGAATAATGTTAGATCGGCACTTGATGCAACAAGGAGGAAGAAGATATTTGATGTGAATGAAGACACTATGGAAAGGTATGACAGCTGTCCTGAAATTCTGATTTGGAACAGCAGTCTTTGGTATTTGCATAATCTTGAGTTGGCAGATGTTACTCATGAGGATGATATTAAGAAGTATTCTTCTATTGTTGGCATTCATTTGGGAGACAAACATGAGGTCTTATTTGTGTGTCCAAGACACAAGAAGACCAAGTTAGTACAACATGACATGGCAGAGGCAAAGAAGACCCAAAGTATGTGGCATAAGAGGAATGAACCTTGTATGGTGGTTAACCAAGTGGAACAATCAGGTTTGAGGTATGATTCAGAATAGCTCGAGTGTTTACATAGCTTGCTTCAAGAGGTTTTGGTGTCACCTCTTTCGGAGGGCCATTTGATGGCTTGCCTCATAGACTTGGATGGCATTATAAAGCATGCACTTTGTGGATCAACCACTAATGTTATGACTACATATGTGGATAGAGATATAATTTATGCAGATGTGGTTTGGTCTTTGATCATTCATGCAGAGTTTGCTTGTGATGAGTCTCATCATGTTGATGACTCTTTGGTAGAGTTTGCAACTTCCCTACTTCAGGAATTTTTGAAGGAGACACTTGCCCTTGTGTGGCATACACTTGGAGGAATGAAGTTTCAGCAGAGCTATGATCCTAGGTATGGAGATATTACTGTGTTATTTGGTTTTGAGTCACTAATGTTTGTGTCTCAGCTGGGCTGTGGTGTAGAATTTGGAAGTGAGCATGATGGCATTGGTGTTCCAGCCCCTAATTGATGGAGTTCTACTCCATACTTTGATAGAAGATGGTTGTTCTACTTCATGGAACATGGAATTCTTACATAACTCTTGGATGACAGCAGCTGTTCAAGAGTTTGGAGGAGAGTTGCATCATCTCCTCATCATTGGAGAGTGGCATAGGGTTGATACTCTATCATCCTATGACCCTAACGGTATTATTTGCATCCACATAGATCTGATTTTCAGTCTTGAGGTTGCTATTTTGTTCCATATCAGCAATCAAGGAGGAGTTGTTATACATTTTCTTGCACCTATGATGGGTATTTTTCACATCCATGGGAGGTCTATATGAGTTGGAGAGTGGTTTTGTGTTGCTAGTGCTTTGAGATGCTTTCATCTCCTCATGTTTGACGGATGTAAGGATGTGGTGATTTGGGATCCAGGTGGTAACATGCTTGGCACATCATTTCGATTGGATCTAGATGAGTTGCTTCACAACTCACGGAGTATTGATGATGATTACTTTTTGGGGTTCCAAGAGAGGAGAATGCAGTTTGCGCACGATGGACAAATAGTTATAATCAGAGTAGCACAGCGGTCTTCTGCGAAGACTAAGGTATGTGATGGCGAACTTGCTCATTACATGTCGAGAATTATTGCACTACTATCTAGGAGAGATAAGGAGATGTTATTTGCAGATCTCTTACAGCATAATCTTTCAGATAACAGAGTTTGCAGATTTCTGAGATTGATATGGGATCTTGGAAGTTGGTCTTTGGCATTAAGGTATCGATTGCTTGGGACAAGAAAATCTCTGAGAAGGGAGGACTATAATGTCCCCTTTTTTGAGTAATGGCAAATATTGATATTTAGCTTATTTTATTCCCATAAGCTAAATAATGGAGTTATAAGGGAATAATAATTGAATTAATTAATTTAAAGTTGTCTATTTTAAATAAAAATCATAAGGATAACTTTATTTTAATTAATTTAATTAAAGTGACTAATTTAAAAAAATAATAAATATTAAAAGTCACTTAATTAAATATTTTTGCCAAGGAGTTGGGCGACACACTTGGAGATTAAAAGGTAGGAAAATAATTTTCAATATATATATATTACATTTGAATTTTGATGCCCAAGGAGGAAAATAATTAAAATTTAATTTGTGATGTTGGTCGACTTATTTGGAGGAGAAATAATTTAAAAAATAAAAGAGAAATATTTTCTCTAGGTCGGCTATGGGTGAGAGGTGGAAACTTGTATAAATGTAAGTGCTTGGAAGGCATTTGGTCATCATATTGAGCATACTACATTTCTGATTGAGTTTTTCTCTCTTGGCTGCAACAAAAGTTGAGCTTAGGACCAAGGACGAAAACCCTTGTGTTCAAGGTGAGTTGGACGAAAACCTAACTCATTTGTGGGTGATTCTGTGATGAGGATCAATTTGTGCTTCATTGTTGTTCATTGGCAAAGAGCATCAGATTTCTTTATCAGGTATTCAGACAAGCTTTGGAGGAGGGCTTATTGGCAAGTTTTTGGAGGAATATTGGCTAGGGTTTCATCTTTCAGTTGGAGCACCACACTTTGGAGGTTCCTTTTTATCATTCAAAGGTCAATTTTGCATGTAAATTGGTATGTATAAGCCCTATGTTTATAGCAGATAATAACTGGGCATGTTTGCCCATGATATTTTGATGTATTTGAAGGCTTCACATTTCTGAAATTGTAGCAGCAGAATTCTGATCTGAATTTCCTGTCATTTTGGTCATATTTTGGTGTTGAATCATTGTGTAATTCATTGTACAATCCAACTATGGTTTTGGCACATGTAATGGCATGATTATTATGATGTTTTGGCATGTTAAATGGCTGTTATAAATGTTTGATTAAATCTGAAACAGAAAATCAGAATTGCAGAAACTAGGGTTTTAAATCAGATTTGAAAATCCAAAAATTAGGGCAAAAATCAGAACCCAAAAATCAGAAAAATAGCAAATATCTTGTGTGGGATATTACAAAGATGTCATCAAAGTAGACAACAATAAACCAAGTGGTGAATGGCCTGAGAATGTCATTCATCCTCTACATAAATGTGGCTTGAGCATTGGTTAGGCCGAAGGGTATGACTAACCACTCGAAGGCTTTGAAGGTTATCTTCCAAATGTTTGTAAGCTCAAGAGGAATCTGATGGTCCTAGACTTAAAATCAATCTTGGTAAATAACTTCACACCATGAAGCTAGTCCAACAAGTCTCAACCTTAGAAGAGGGTAGCAATTATTGAGAGTAATCTTGTTGAGAGCTTTGTAGTAAATGCACAACCTTCCTGTGTCATTTTTCTTATGTGCAAGCACAATTGGGATGCCCAAAGACAAGAATCTTATCCTAATATGTCCTTTATCCACAAGTTCATGGATATATCACCTAATTTCCTCATTCTACATAAAAGATTTATGGTGCAAAGAAGAATTAGATAGAGTTAGTCCATGAATCAAATCAATGGTATGCCTTATTGTGCAATGTGTAGGCATTTTCTTTCTTAGTTGGGAAGTGGGTGATAAACCTCTTTGCATATACCGGATGATGTTAGAGAGTTCCCCTTGCATATCTGTGTCACTTCTGTGAGACACCAGATTTGAAATTCCCAAAAGCGTTTTTTGGTTTATGGTCAAGAGAGGGTCCCATTGCCTTTTCTAGAGGAGCCGGAAGCAATTCTCTTTTTGGATGGGGTTGCATGTAAGGTCGACGAATTCCAGTTAAGACAGAGCTAGCTTATGCATGCTGCAGGTACTACTGATACAATACTTTAAGTTCTTAAAATAGCTTGATATTATTAGTTTGTAGTAGCCATAACCTAGTCTTTTGAATGTTGAATAAGATAAATGTTTGCCTTGCAGTAATTAAAGGATCTATGGGCATCTAAAATTAGCCCATGAGCTTGAATGATAGATTTGTGTTTTACTGCAAATAGTTATAAAATTAAAATTTCTGCATATCATACGAACAAAGCTATTTTGAATTCAAGAATGCTTCTGGCCCTCTGGATAAAACTGTGTAAGAGTTTTATTAATGCTGATCATGGATCATGTTGTATGATCTGAAATGTCGATGTAAAAAAACTCTTACACAGTTTTATCCAAAAGCATTCTTGAATTTACTAAGATGGACTGTGGAAATATCACGTCTCTTATAGCTATTTTAAATTTAACCTTGATCTTAATCTCTGACACAGATTAATATATGCTTATGGAATTTTTATATAAAGGTGTATGCATGAAGATACATAGGAACATATGATTTTCCATGTGATTTGACAATGTTCTTATTTTGATTTGTTAATGACGAAAGTAATATCAATAGATGTGTGTCTTCATTACTATAAACATGTTTCAAATATTGTAGATATTACCTTTTCAATTCACAGAAATGATACTAAAAGATTTCACCAAAGATGTGAAAATTGCAGTTACTTGAATGATGAAAATACTAATTAGATGAGTGTTAGATGATGTAGCAATCACTGCAAGTGATAAGTAAATCAAGCTAGTTGTGAAGTGTGCCTAGAAACACCTTACAGCACTTAACCTTTGAATTCAGGAATTCAAAGGACATAATTGAGTGTTTTACAATGATATGATAACACATAGGATGTTGTCTAAAGTTTGTCTGCTAAGTGATGTGAGTTGCAGAACCTGTGACCTGATTTATAGAGTTCCAGTCATCTTGCAAGCAATTTGCAGCACTTAACTTTTGAACTTTACAAATTTTCATGCATCTTTAGAACCTCCTAACAAAAGCTTTCCAATGATATATAACAGCTAGGGTGTTGTGCTAATTGGTGTCTAAATTTACACCATATTATAGCTGACTTGCAGTGTTGCAGCCTCCTCATTGCAAATTTGTAGCCATTAAATGTGGAATTTTGGAAATTCAAATATATATTTGGATAGCTCTCATCAAGAGCTTTTTGACTATATAGAATATTCGAGCATTGAGCAACTATGGAGCTACGACGTGAGAGTTTAGTGCAGAGTCTGTTACAGCTTATCTGCAATAATTCACACAACAATTTCGCAGTGGTTATGCAGGGATTTGCAGCACTTGGAAGACATTTATTAATTCTTTGCGACAATGATATACTTGAGGTGAAGATCAATTGTGATGTTGCAAAGTAGGATTTATCTGGGAAGTACTTTGCCATTTTTAGTTTCAAGACAGCCTATGTTTGCCAAGGAACAACTTTTGAATCCAATTTTCATTTTTGTGAGAACAGTAGTCAACTTTATGTTTTTAGGGGGTCTCCTAGCTTGATTGGTGACGTTTCCATAAGCCCCAGGGGAGCAGAAAATATATTTTGATATTTGGCCCATCATTGCGAGTTGGAAAAATTGCAAATGTCATCACATATATATGTATGCATATTAACATAGATGTCAAGTATGCACTTGTGTATTATGATATGTTTGTATAATTTTTAAAGGATAAAATCTAATTCAGAGTTTGACAAACCTTTTTTATGTGTATTTGATCTAAGTGGTACCATAAGGATTCTAACAAAAGTATCAGAAACTAATTGTATTTCAAGAAAACAGAATATACCAAAGTCATGCATTGAAAATACTTACCTTGCATTCTTTATTTTGGTTTAAACTTTATAGTAAAAATCTAAGCACAATGAACTGTTAATGAGACAGATAGGGATAAAATAAAAACCTGCACTTCAGATTTTCGTAAAGTCTTAATCATGAACCTATCATCCTGAGAAAGGTAAAACACACTTCCACTCTTTCCTGGTGAAGAGAGCTCTCTTAATGCAGCACTTCCACAGATAGACATCATATAGTCAGCAGCATCAATCTTGAACATCTCTCTCAAATTCCTGAAAGAATTCATTCAACACTTGATAACTTTTCCTTAACAACTAAACGAACATTGCATCACCTTTCCAGTAGCACCTTCTTCCCGTTACACCATCCACCGAAAGAGAAAAGGGATTGAAAGGATACTTTGCACAATTAGCAAAGATTATAGAAATGAATAATTTCAATCGTTCCTTTTGAGAAGTAAAATACCAAGTATGCTTGAAATTGAAAATGTCTCCAAAACAAAGTATAGCCAAGATCCAGAACAAAAGATTACAGTATACTCCAACATTTTAGAAATGATTGTAAACATAAATCATTACAATGACACTATCAGCTTTAACTTGCAGAATCCTAGAAGTTCAATGTTTCCATAATCTAATAAACATTTAAAAGCATTTCAGAGATCTAACATTCCAGAATGTAACAATTTGATAAGAAGTGAAAAAGTCAGAGGCAATTGTAAGGTAAGTATTATGTGCCCATGCATTTGGCACTCATGCAGACCAACCAAAACATTTGTAAACCAGCTAGAACCATCTAATCATTTTAACCCAAGTGGATAAGATGACTTCATAGAAGTTGTCATTTAAACCAATTCTTTCAAAGACTTAGGAGCATGAGTTCCAGCCATAAAAGAGAAGAAACCGGAGTCGGAGTAATATCTCTGCTACTGATCAGATTAAAAAGTATACAGCTTTCTCCTCTAAAATAGTGGTTTCTTTTGCCCACTTAGACTTCACAGGACTCATGAGTTCCATTGGCCTATTTTACTCATTTTGGGGCATTGATATGATATATTTATTATTGCTTCTTCCTTAGGTTGGCACAAAATGGCTACACATATCAAACCAGAATAGATGTACAGTGAAATAATGTTGATCTTCTTGAGGTTGGTGCCAAGGCAGATATGTTACACTTTGATGTTGAAGTTAATCCACTATTGACCTGTATTAGTCATTGTATGTACTCTCCTATGTTCTATGATGTAATATAAGATGCATATTTTCAAATTAAACTTCAGATCTTAATTAGTACATTAACAAAGATCATCCAGAGATTAGGCAATATTGCGGCTTGCCAACAGACTTTGACAATATCAAATGCTTTTGGTCGCAGTATCTTTGTCAAGTATTCTACTACATTAACTATACCGGTGTTCTGTGCTTCACCACTGACTACCAAGAATTATCTAGGAAATATTGATTGTGGACAAACATATTTAACTTAAAGTGGCCATGTAATTGCCCTGCTTAATTGACACCTTATTTCACTGTTAGTTTCTGATCATAATTGATCATAAACCAATAACATATATTGGAAAGCAGGTGAGTTTCTGCTTGATAAATGCTTTTGACTAACTTTTCTGAAAATGCAATCTTGCAAAACAGTTCAAAAAGCATTCCTTAATTTTCAGAACATTTCTTTCAATTTTTTATCCTTAACCAACTCTCGCACAATATTGCAGTGTCCTCAAATCCTAACAACATAAGAGATTGAGAAAATTCCCTAATCAGAGATGGTACATCTACATTCAAGGTCATTCAACTTGAGGATTTCATTAGCATAGCCATATAACATGACAACAAAACCACTTAACATATACTCAAGTGCTATCTCAAATAATTGACAAACGAATAATAAGTCCAGAAAGGTCAAGATACAAGATTAACTAAAATTAAACCTTCAAAGAATCCTGCTTAGATAGACATGTAGTCCAGAGCACTGACTGCTTATTACTCTTTACATCAAAGCCATTACAAAGCTATCTTCAACACTACCTTTGTTTTCAGCTTTTCCAGTGATTTGGATACTTCATTTTATGTAATAACAGTTTGTTTATTTGCTAGATAATTGTTGTGCACATATATTTTATGAATTGAGTAAAATATTTTTTTTTTAGATCTCGAAAAATTGTGAACATGAATTTTTGTGATGATTATTTATGAAACTATGTCCAAGCAACACCAAATGCAAACTATTTGATGAAATGCCTGCTTAGCAAAAATTGTGAAAATTGCAAGTTTGATCAGAAATTCTCGGATAGGGTTATTCCAGTGGTATCAGAGCTGGTGGTCTTGCCAGCCTGTTGGTGTTCAATCTTCTATTGTAGATTTCAGTGTCTATATGATCAGCACTTGCATGACAGAGTTTTATCGGTGTGAATAATGAAGACAAATCAAGAACTTGTCACGGAATTTCAGCAAAAATTTCAAAAAATATAAAAAAAAATCTAATAACATTGTTAGAGAAGCCAGAGAAGTTGAAACCTTACTTATTAGCTGGAAAGGTAGGGGAATTTCATGATGCACAACAGGAGAAGGTCTTAATTGAAAATGATGATGAAGCTAATTTTTCAAGAGTATATGTAAAGGAAGAAGGATACTTGAGCAAGAACCAATTGAGAAGAGAGCATCATTGATTCACATGCCATGAAGCCTGGACACCTAGTCACACATGTGGGAACAATAAAGAAGGAGAATTAGTGACTCCTATCATATGTTTAATGTAGCAGAGTGATGATGAGAGCAAAGAAGGAACTAAGACAATAGAGTTTGAGTAAGAAGAAAAGACAACATTAGAAATTGTTGAAACTATGAAGGGCCTACAGGATGATTCAAATTAAAGGTATGCAGATGACATAAATTTTGAAGACACTAATGATGATATTTGGTTTGCTGCGAATTCCAGATTTATAGATAACAATGAGCACCCATATCAAGCCAGTGAAGTGTATTCTGAAGGAGAGACCTATGGCAGCCATGGTAACACCATTGGAAGGTTTGAAGAAAAATTTTATTTTTGTATGCCTACTAACAACAGTTCATTATCCTTGCATGATTCTGGCATTCATGAGGAACACTGGAAGAAACAATTATTGGTGACAGCTGAGAATGAAGTGCAAGTCTTATCTAGATTGGACAATACAAAAAAGGTTCATTGAAAAATTAATGCAGAAGGAACAAAGAGATCGGCTTGAACAAATTGTTACCTTAGCAAATTTACAAATAGTAAAGAGTACAATGGAAGAAATGAAATCAGCATATTTGCACACGATCAAAGATAGAGATGTGGCTACCAAATTTCCAAATGAGGCTTTATCTATATCCCAGGAAATGAAGACAAAGGTTGCTGAGCTCACCTTTGAGCTTAAATCAACTAAGACCTCTTTGGAAAGAACCCAGATAGCATTACTAGAGGCAAAAGAACAACTTACTGCAATTACAAATTTAGGGAGCAAGAGAATGAAGAGAGGGTTAAAGAAATCAAGCAGCTGATTGATGAGCTTGACAAAATTCAGGAAGATTTTGATATACAACAGTGTCCAAAAATTGCATGTTCAGATATGGGACAATAGGAGGGTTGATTTAAATCAGAGAATGGAAATAACTTTCAATCTGTAGATAATCCAGTTTTTGACTTGGGTGCAAAATTGACATTTGATAATCCACTTTCCATGATGCATGTTGACAGCAATTTGGGAGAACATCAAGGGTGTAAACTCATGGGTCTAGAGGAGCAATTTACTCATGATGAGTTATCTTTTGATAATTCACCTATTGTGTTCAATGTTGAGACATCACTTGATTCAAGAAACTCAAATAGTGATAATCGTAGGATATGGGATCTAGGTGAATGCTTGGGATACCCAAGACTAAAAACCAAAGTGGAGCATGCAAGTGAATTTCACTTATGTGGTATGGTAAGAAATTGTAAGAGACCTGCTGTCTCTCAACCCCTGACTGATGTCAATAATGCAATCTGTTTTGATGTTTTGCTGATTTTTGAAGGTTTTATATTTTTTTTGTGATTTTTGCTTGAAAAGGGGTTTATCCGATTTTGCATTAAATGATGCTAAAATATATAAAAACTGCAAGAATACAAATTTGAAGCAAAACAACTTCTAGTCTGATGGCGAATGGCTTTATTATATTTGATGAATGATTACAGAGCCAAAACAATAACATGCAAACAAAAAGGCAAGCTATATTATTAAAGAACCTGATTAAGCTTGCAGCCACTTGAATAAGAACATAAAGAGGTACAGCTGGTTGATAAATGATGATCTCCCTCTGAAAAATCAATGCTGAGAACTCCAAGGTCCAAGGCGCCACTAATTATGAAGGTAGATGTCAAAAAGGCAAGGCGATTTGCATTGAGTGAAAGGTACGACCTTGCAGCTGAGAGGTACGGCTTGTAACCAGCAATAAATGCAGCCGTACGGCTGAGTAGAAGATGCCAGATGAAAAATAATGAATAGCCACTGAAAGGGATTTCTCTTCTGAATGAAATCGATCCAAACCCCTGATTTGAACTTCTCAATAAGCTCTGATATGACCTTTGAATGAAGCCACGTTGATTAGCAATCTTCAGTTGATCTTTCACAACCTCAGTATGCTTGATTCTGAAAAGGGAACATTCTCCAAAATCTGATTTGCAAAAACCCTTGTTTCTCAAACTCCAAAATTCTCAGAGAGATGAAGACAAATTAGAATAATCAATCATAATGAGTTCCATTTGTCTTTGAAACATTAAATAACCCTTCTCAAGAGGCTCGACCCCCAAAAAGCAACTCAATAGCATTTAATAATAATAAGTTCGACCTTTTCAAGACTTAGGCTCATTAATCATTAAATGGCATCCCTTTCCATGAGTAATAAATACTCATTTAATAATATAATCGCCCATTTATTATAAAGTTATTAAATACTTTATTAAAACCCATTTAAATAATTAATATCTTCATTATTTGACTTTATAATATAAAGTCACAATAATAATTATTTAATTATCATTAAATGCTCAAATATCCTCTGTTTGCTCAACAAACTGCCAAACTGGGTCGAAACTGAGAAAGCCAACTGAGCCAGGTGCCTTGCCAAAAATAGTAAACCCTAATGGTCTGACTTACTATAAATAGTAAGTATCCAAATATCACTCTGTAAGCATCTGCAAAGGCCCAAACCTGAATCTAACTGTGGTGTAATGTCCCAAAACTCTGGATAACTGCAATGGAAGACCCTCTAATCACATCTGTCAGCCTACAAGGGTCAAAATGATAGGCTAACCCCTCAATCCCCTGAACTGCCTAAGAAGGGGACATTACAGAAATTTTCATCTCTTTTCCTTCAGCCCACATGCAAACAATTTGGTCATGTTTTTGATGACGCTTAAGAGTGGGATCGATAAGAGACTACATAGAACACTCTAGTATGAGGTGCTCTCTTCTACAAAAGAAAAATCTAAATCTTGTAGGTCTCTCAAATTGCTTCTACAAGATGGTTATTATGTTGGGTTACAAGAAAGGGAAACGAAGACTTGGCATATTGGTATTCCGGCTTTAATCAATGTGGCATAGCAAAATCCATTAGGTATTGGGAATGGCAAACTCCCAATTTGGCTTTGGGATCCAAGAATTTTATATGATTGGTGGATTGCTTCACAATGTAGTAGGGAATGACAAAAATGCAAAGTTCAGTTGTATAAAAATGGTGCAGCAAAGATGTGGTGGAGCATTCTACAGGTTCATTTGGGATCCTGGTATTGGCATGCAGGTTCAGATTGCTTGAGGACAAGCAATATTTGGGAAGGGAGGACTGTAATGTCCCCATTTTTGACCCAAGTGTTCAAAGAGAAAATATTTTAATTAATTAAGTTGTCTAAATTAATGCTTTTCTAGCAACTTGTACTTAATTAATTATGTTTTTAAGTTGAATATTTTATTTTTATAAAGTGACTTACCTTTGGCCAAAAATAAAAGTATATAAAAGTCACTTTAAGGAGATAAAGGGTTTATTATTTAAAAAGTGATTTTTATAATATATAGACTTCGAAAACTTCCGCTCAGGTTATAAAAGGAGGCTAAGGAGAAGAAAGGGGGGATTCTGAATTTTGATAATTTATCTTTTCGAGATTTGTGCCTATTGCAAAACTCTTATTGGCGGGATGAAAACCCCAATGGTTTTCCTGACAGACAAAAATCCGAAAGGCAAAGCGATTCCATCCAGGGATCAACATTGAGCTGAAGATTTGGAGTTTTGGGACGAAAACCCTTGGATTATGTTGGAGAAATTTCATTTAGAAGTTGTCTTTGTACCGAAAGATTCCAACTAAGGGTTTGGAATAGATCGATTTATCGTTTTTGGGTTTGTCAAGTTTGCGGATACAAACTTATTGAAGATCTGTTAACACATACTAAATTTATTTTTTCTAGTGTGTGCACTGGTGAAAAAGCAGAAATTATTGTGTTGTGTGTGCAAAGTGAATTTGGATACACATTATAGTGCAGTGTGTGCCAGTGAATAAATGATTTAAAAATAAAATATTTTATTTGTTGGGTTTTACCTCAGTCGTACCTTTTTCAACCCTCCCTAAGCTGGCCGTACACTTTACTCATGTTTCCAAAGATGGACTCCTCAAGTTGAAGGCTTAAAAGCCTTGTTTACTACCTATCACAGCTTGAAAGGGGCTGACTAAGGTCACACAGCCTTCCTAAAACTAGCCGCAGCAGTTCAAAGAGGGGTTGAGGCATATTATAGGCTGCCATCCCATTTTTAGGAGGAGCTGTACCATCCTTATGTAGCCGTACAGCATTTAAGGAGGAAGTCGATTTATTTTTTTGTGTTATTTGGTAGCACTTTTCCAGCCACCACATTATGGATAATAAACAATTAATTTAAAGCTGATGGTTGTTCAAATAAAGACTTTGAAGATTGCCGTACCATTCTGCATAGTGCCATGCAGCTGCAAAATCAAATTTTAAATGTAGGGGAAGCTGATTGGTCCATGTAATATCAACCAGTTGAGGTCAGCAAAAAGAATTCATATTTATTGGTACTTTGAATTATGTTTCCATTCAGCAATCAAGGTATTTCTGAATATGAACAAGACTGTAATAACAGTTTGCTTATCTGCTAAATAATTGTTGTGCATATATATTTTATGAATTGAGTAAAATATTTTTTTTTGAGATCTGGAAAAATTGTGAACATGAATTTCTGTGATGATTATTTATGAAACTAAGTCCAAGCAACACCAAAGGCAAACCGTTTGACGAAATGCCTACTAAGCAAAAATTGTAAAAATTGCAAGTTTGATCAGAAATTTGCTGTACCATTCTTCATAGTGCCATGCAGCTGCAAAATCGAATTTCAAATGTAAGGGGAAGCTGATTGGTCCGTGTAATATCAACCAGTTGAGGTCAGCAAAAAAAAATTCATATTTATTGGTACTTTGAATTATGTTTCCATTCAGCAGTCAAGGTATTTCTGAATATGAACAAGACTGTAATAACAGTTTGCTTATCTGCTAAATAATTGTTGTGCACATATATTTTATTATTTTATGAATTGAGTAAAATATTTTGTTTTTAGATCTGGAAAAATTGTGAACATGAATTTCTGTGATGATTATTTATGAAACTATGTCCAAGCAACACCAAATGCAAACCGTTTGACAAAATGCCTACTTAGCAAAAATTGTGAAAATTGCAAGTTTGATCAGAAATTCCCAGATAGGGTTATTGCATGTTGCTTATTGTTTTCTTGCTGAAATTTTACAGTACAAATACAAGTGCAAACATAAAACAAAAAACAAACAAAATATCCTCCTTAAGTGTTTGAAACTTCGAAAGAAAAATGCAAATGAACAATAGATATTAGATAGTAACCTTACCACAAATAACAAAGATTGATAATTTTTTGCCTTTCGTCCACTATTGTTCTCTTCTCGTCTCACAAGTGTTCTCTTTCTTTGCCTTCTTCAAAATTTAGAAAATAGAAAAATAAATTTGTTTTTGGGTTTTAGATGTTGGTGTAGTTGTTTTAGGTTTAAGGTTGGTGTAAAGGGGTGTGGGGGTCCTTGTCCAGCCCCCCCAACCTTATTTTTTCAACTGTCTTTTTTCATGTTGGTTGGGCTGCAGGGCCATTTCCTGTGCATTTATGCTTAGATATTTATATGAATATATTTTGTGTTTCTAATTTATATTACATATCTATATTTATATAAATGGATATAAAAACATTTCTTGTTTTACTAACATTTATATTAATATATTTCTATATTAAACTTATTGTTTATAATCTATATAGAGTCCAGACAGATAGATTGTACAACTGAACCCAAATGTACTGAACCTGAGGGAAAAAAAACCATTGAACAGCATACCCGTTGACATATGCAGCACCCCATGTGAACTCCCAACACTCGGGTTCAGAGATGCAAGTGTGCAGGGATACACAACATGAAAGGTTGTGGGATATATAGAGTGTGTAACCCCAAAATTTTGATGCATTGCAAACTTAGGTACACTGTAACATTTATACTGAAACATAAAATTCAAAACCTGAAATGTCTGATTCTATGCACATAGATTTCAACATTATATATTTGTATATTACTTAACTATACCCATCTAAAGCATTGACAATGACTTTGAATTATTTGTCACTTCTTCATCTAATAAATATGTGCAGTACATATTTGACAACTAAATTTTGATTAGCATTTACATTAACTGCAGTACGACACTCGTGAAGAAAAGTGTGCATGAAGTTAGAAGTGCAGCAAATGGTAGTTAAATCAATATCAAATCATAACACATACAAAAAGAAAACAAGACAGCAGACATAGAGAGCCAGCACAAACCTAAAAACCATTGGACAGTAATCTTTCCATTTGAAGTCCACCGATTGGTGAGGGGGTGTTAACTGAGAACCCTCTTTAGGAAATTTCATCCAAATCCTTGCCCGAGGACCAAAATCTGATGATCGAACCTCTCGCCTTGGTATTGGTGTGATTTTACCCACAGTATACCTGTAACCATCAGATAACAATGAAAAGCATTTCTTGATATCTGACTTGTCATAAAAGAATTTAATAATGGCAGCCAAGGGTTAACAAAAAACAGAAATTTCTGCTTTCCTAACATTAGTTATTCAGTGCATAGCAAATAAAATTGAATCAGGCTACAATTTGCTTGGTCTCACTGGTCCTAAACGAAATTACTTAAGAATGCATATCAGTGAATTGCTACACCTAAAATTTTTGTTTTATGATTAAAATTAAATGTACTGGATCAACAAGCTCCAAGCATACAACATGAAATTCTTAGAAAGACTCATAAAATCATCAGGCATATATGCAAGTAACAAGTAGATTTTGTACTGATTTTGCATGTATACTGTTTACTGCAAGAAGCATATGAACATCCTAATGAAGAAGTAATGATTAAGAAAACACTGATTCCACACCATAATCCTAGCAGAAGACTTGACTAATAATAAATATGATAGCCCTGATGCAGAAGTAAAGCTTTTGCAGTAGCTGCCTTATCTTATTTTTCTATTATTGTTCCACATACTATAAAGCTTAACTGTTGATTCAAGCAGAGGGATACCCTAATGCATAAGTCATAGGCTTAAAGAGATCTGCACCCTTATGTCAGGAAAATAATCAATCCAGTAAACCCTTACTAATTGATGACTATTTAGTATTTTTCATTTTAATGTTTGTTAAAAGGTTCTGCCCTGGATCTACATGCACACCACATTGAAACTCATGTATGATAGCAGGTAATTCCATTTGTATCCTAGTTCTGTAGGCTTACATTCTCAAACTATTGCACATACCATAAAATGTGCCAATCAGCCAAAAAAATGAAATTTTAATTAATAATATAGGAAAGAAAACAAGATTTACCTTATACCCAGCTGCAGGTTGAGCATTAAATCATAACTTCTGTGGCCTTTAATTATTGTTTCACCAGGTTTTTTCACCTCTTGCCGCTTCTGTCGCCGCCTTGTGCTTTTTGATGGCATGGCAAACATATTATCCTTAACCAATTCATTGATTAGAACACCTTGCACATACTCTCTTTCCAGCACTGGTATACTCATATCATCGTTTTCATTTTCATCACACTCTAAAATAGGTTCTCCAGCTGTCCACACACCATCTTGTCCAATGACATTTTCAAGAGCACCTTCAAGACTCCAGCGCCGTTGCAGAGATACATTTCTGTTATGTGAATAATCTGAACTTTTTGTCACTTCATCTGTAAGAAGTTTATCTGAGGAGCCACGATTTGCTCTGCGAAACCTGCGCATCTTGAACTGCCCCAAGTCCAGTGAGGAAGCATGGCCTAACTTTGAAGAGCCATGATTTACAGGCCTCTGTGCTGTGTTTGCTTCTTGGCCTCCCTTGCCAATAGAATTGCGCCATATCCATGTAAAATTGGAAGTTTGCTGCCAACTGGATAAAATGACCCTTTTCCATCCTTTAAACCTCTGCTCCATGTACCCACATAGCAACCCCCATCTGCCCAAGTGTAAACTCCAAACCCATGTACCGCTCCATCCAACCAGTATCCATCAAATGAATCTCCATTTGCCCAAGTCAAAACACCTTTGCCACACATTTTACCTCCTTTCCAATCCCCCAAGTAAAGATTTCCATTTTCCCAAATATACCTCCCAGGCCCCTCTGGCACTCCTTGATTCCATGAACCTTCAAAACAATCCCCATTTGGATATCTTTTCTTCCCCAATCCATGTTTGACATTCAAACTCCAGTCACCTTTATATGTTGTTCCATCAATTCCAGTATACGTTCCAACGCCATGCATGTACTCACCCAAAAAGTCCCCTTCATAAGTAGCTCCGGAGGGCCATGAAATTTTTCCCCTTCCAGTTTTTTTCCCTCTTACCCATTGTCCTTCATACATGCACCCATCTGACCATAAATACTTTCCTGGGCCATCTGGAAGGTTCCCTCGGAATGAACCAGTGTAAAGATCGCCATTTGGAAAAATCTTTTCTCCTATTCTGTAGCATCCTATATCTTTTGAATTTCTAGCAGCCTCTCCATCTGGAACAGTAAAATTTTGTTCCCTTTCACCACAGTAATGTGATTCTAAGGATGAATGTCTTTCTTCAACTGAGTGCTGTGCTGTTTTTTCCTCATCATCGACATGTGCCACAGGACTAGACATGCAGAACACTCCAGAAGGTGCTGTTTTTAAATATATGAATCTACCCAGGATTCAACAATGCCAAAACAAATGATGGCAAACTGTTAATATCTTGAATAGGACACAATTGGCTCGCAAAATACAACTTTTCATCTCCTACACCTACCTGAGTCTGATTCAAAAAGATAAAGTAGTATATGCATCAGATTAAAAAGAAAAAGGTCAGAATATATATACTGTCATGATGCTACAAAACACTTAGTTCCAATCTTCAAAGAATATAAAATAGATAAAATCAAGATAAAGGAACTACTCCATTTAGTTCACTTCTAAAACAGGATGTGTGAATGCATAAGTTAGAACTGTTCATTTTCATATGTATCTTACAATATAACAATTTTAGACATTGATTAGTAAGATATGCCCTAAAACATAAGCAATCTCAAGCACAAGCAGGCATGTAATGTATGTTAATACTACATCATACCTTTACACAATCCTTTGTACTAACATTGATATGGGATCATAAATGCTATTACTTTTTCATGTTAAGATAGACCTTCCATAGCACATACCAATCCCTTTGTGGAATGCTTCAACAAAGATGATCTTATACACCAATGGTGTCTCACTTCGCAATGACCTAAAAACTACCTTTACAGTTACCTTTTTCTAGCATGTACCAAAGCAGTTAACAGCACAGCAAAATCAGAAATAAAAAAAAAAAAAGGAAGCTTCCAAGTCCCCAACAGAAGCTTCATTCTTTTAAAAACATTGGCAAAATTCCCTGTCAAATAAGTGGACAATAATAAACAGCAACAAAATGCTAAAGAACATTGGTCTAAGTGTGCATCTACAAGTACAACAGATGCAAAAGCAACATCCCAGTTTTCTGCCTACTACACCATAGAAGAGGAAAATAATTTTGCCAGTAACAATCAGATATGCAGTCCCATTCTAGGAAATTAAAAGCAGAAATTCAAAGCTCAGTGAGGTATTTGCAAAAGGACAGCTATAGCAAAAGGATTTCACTTTAAGTATGTCTGGGCTTCCTAGGGAAAAAATCATGGAACAGCAGAAGGATAAGCTATTTCCCACAAGGATGATAAAGTTATTGATATCCTTTAAAATGTCCACTTTGCTGCATGTTCACATGTGTCATCCCCACTTTTCAGACCAAAGATAATCAAGAGCGCCTTAACCTACTATTTTATTTCCCATGGGCCATAAATTTAAGGGTTAGGTGAGGAAAATATTTCAATAATTTAAGTTGTCCAAAAAGCAACTTAAAGTTATATTAAAAAAAAAGGCAACTTATATTTTATTATCATTAAAAAATGTTACTTTAAAAAGGACAAAAAGTGTCACTAAGAATGGGGTCCAAAGTAATGTTATTTTAAAAGGTTTCTCTAGACACTTTTAAAAATGAGTTTTGGAGGGAAAAAGAAAAGAATGAAAAAATATATATTTAATTTCCTCAAAAGTGCCTATAAAAGGAGTGGAAGTTAGAAGAGAGCATTTCCAGTTTATTATCCAACCCCAATTTCTTGAAATTGAACATTGTTCATCTTTTTTTCCCTAGGATGAAAACCTTTTGGCAAAATGGATTTGAGGACGAAAACCCTTAGCAAAATGGATTCGATGACAAAAACCCTCCTATTTATTAGAGGTTTAGAAGAATTTCTAAATTTCAATTGTTTGGTGTGTGAGTTTTCAATTGTTGTTTGGCTTCTAGATTTTTGGAGTGGTGTGTAAGTTTATGTGATTTGTATCAGCTTTGGTTTGGGATTGAAGATCTTATTGGTTCCTATTTCCTTGCAAATTTGGTTGTTCACTGGCTGAGTATATAAAACTGGCCATACATACTCATTTCTAGCTGTACATTTTTACAGCCATACCATTGATTGCTGTTTGCTGAGTTTAGAAGGGATTTCTAGTTAGCCATACCAAGTTAAAGGGATTCATAGCTGTTTCTACACTTGCTGTCCAAGCTAATATGCTGACCACACATCTCCAAGCTTATTTACAGAATTAAGAATTCATTTAAGTGTGATGTACCAGCACAATATCAGTCGTACCAGTTCAGCCTTGAGCCATACAGTTTGTGGGATTTCTACAGTGTCTTCAAATGGTCCATATAGTTTATGAGAAGCAGGGTGTTCATTGTCGATTGTTTTTATAAGAGTGCATTACTGTACAAGCTACAGCAGTTTATGAAGTGTTTTCTAGCAGGTGATTTGGAACTTCAGTAGCTGCACTATTGATATTTCAGTTGTCCACCATTTCTGCAGTCAACTGTACAGGTTGGTAAAGATATTTCAACATTCCTCTGTTCACTCTTTGGCTGATACATTGGATATCTATGCCGATATAAATAGTTCGGTAATAATCTGAGATATTGAATGTGGTTTCAGAATTCATGTTTATTGTTCCATTGAGTGATACTAGAAGTTTAGAATAGATTGAAAGTCTGGAAGGCTATGCTGCCAAGACATTAGTTTGGTGTAATACTAGAAGGATTTTCACCAGCTTAGAATAGATTTCTATGTCTGAAAGGCTCTGCTGTCAAGACATTAGTTTGGTGTAATACAAGATGGATTTTCACCAGCTTAGATAGATTTATAAGTCTGGAAGCCTATGCTGCCAAGACATTAATTTATCAATTCATTTCCAACTGTTACATGCATTGTGGAGCTATATGACTTGCCACGAATAGTTAGTGTCCCAACTGCTGTATGCTCTCACCTTGCCTGCAGTAGAAACTTTGTGATCAGAAAGTTTGGCAATTTATGCATTTCATCATAAAAATTGAAAAAATTAAAAAAAAAATTGGGACATTACATTTTACATTTATCTCATACAAATCTCTAAACTTATGTGAATTCTTATCCTACAAAGACTTCTAGCTTTCTTAAAGGGGATCCTAATACAATTGTCCCTGGTAAGAGAGATGTGCACTCACATATGTCACAATATTTCTTGTTTATTAATTTTTGCAATCAGTTTTACACACAAGAACTTGATGCAGACTTTGAAGCCAACTAACTATGACAAGTTGCGGAGTTGCTGCTGGACTATTTGAACTTGGATGTGACATTGGGCAAGACAAATTGATGTGAGCAATACAAAGCAAAAATTAGAAGGAAAGAGAGAAAAAAAATTAATGTTCATACAATACAAAAAAAGATCAATGGGACTTAAAAGTACACTGAGTTACATTAGAGAAGAGCTATGGTAAAATGGATCTTAGAATATGACAAGTAACATGACATGAAGCACTAAAGAAATGCAAGCATAGGAGAAAAGCAGTTATGTGTACAAATAACCACGAGAGGGATCTTCATTTAGAGAGTTAAATAATTTAAAAAATGTTGACCGAGATGTGATAGATGTGTCTTGATTTAAAAACCTGATGTTAAGAGTGTCACTTTTCTTTTTAAACATATCCATCATCCAATCAAGACAAGATGTCCAACTGGGAAAAATTAGATTACAAAGATGGAGCTCTCCCTATCCACCTCCACCAACTTGTTTTTTTTCTAAATGGTGTCAACCTTACATGAAAATATTGACCACTCTATGTTCTTGCACCTCATATAAGTTCTCAAACCTGTAAGTTATTGGGGAGACTAGATTTGTTATGGGTTACATGACAGATTTCTGCCGCAATGTTATAGAGCCACAATTCTGATGTTGGGCTTGCAAATGTTTCTTTGATTTGGAATAGAGCCAAAAGGTTTGTTAACATGTTGTAGCCAGGGTCGAATCAGGTTGTCAATGAATAGACTACCCTCTTGAATTGGTTATGGCCAGCAAGGAGCCTAGTAGTGGACATATGTAAAGTGCCTTGCCAAATCTGATCCAAGAACGCTGATTTTCTGCCCTTGGAATTTTGACAAACACTTTGTATGCAATCTTCAATTTGCTGGTAATTGATTTCAGATTGCTTTGTCTTTGATTTGATGGATGCAAATGTTGTTCAAATGCTTGGAAATAACTTCTAAGATATGTATTCAAAGTTCTAAAATGAAGATGCAACTCTTTTTGTGTTTTCAAGTGCATATAAATGAATTTCTAAATGCAAATGCACACCTACAGCCAAGAGGTATTTTCACAAACACTTGGCATACATACCAATTGAGAGAAATGTAATTACATAGAAGAAACATTTTTACAAACACCTCTCATGTAATTTCCCTAATGCCAATAACCATCTACAGCACTATGACATTTCTACAAACATTTATTATGCAAACTAACATGAGGGAATGAAAGCTACAGCCAGAGGCAATTTGTCAAACATTTGTCATACAACCTTATAACTCCTTCATTAAGTGCAAATCCAAATACAATGCTATTATACAATGTTGATATGATGATTGCAACCACTCAAAATGCAATGCCAAGACTCTTGGCTTACAACTCAAATGCTATTACAATGCTGGTAAAGATTTTGCAGCTACAGCTGTCATAAGACAGCGACTAAAATATGCAAGACCCTATGTAAATGCAACACGGAACCTGGTATGGCAGCAAACTACAATCTGATATGAACATTTACATTCTGATTTCAATGCATAGAATTGACTTAAGACTCTACCTAACAAATGCAGGCCCGAATTGTTGACTGAAAATGACTTTACAATGCTCAAGTATGTAAATTGATGCACCTGGTAAATGATGGTAGACCTCTTAAAAAATTCGATTCTCCTTAATGTGAAAGCTAATGGCCTCAAGCTTGCAGCGCCTGGCCTCTTGGTCCTCCAACAATGCTCCTCTAATTTATTTGGAATTTTTCTATGCTCCCTTCTCAAAATTGACCCAGCTTCTTGGCCGCCCCTGTTCTAGCAATTGCTGATATAAAATAAAATTGTAGCAGCTTCTAAACACCCTCCTCAAGCACCAAATATCACTGCCATAGACTCTTGAATGATGCGCCTTAGTGCCCAAAGGAAATTGATGCAAGCTGGAAACAAAACAAGCAAAATCGTCCCAACTTCAATCATATAAATTCTTCAATCCAAATCTGCAAATGAGCTCCTTGGTTCGATTTCTTCTCAGCTCCCAAAATTTGGCTGAAAGCCACAAAATTTTGCCAATGAAGTCCAAAGTGAGAAGTCTGAAGTAACTCCTCCACAATTCCAACTAGGGTTGGTGTTGCACAACCAAAATTGGCACTTAACCAGCTAGGTTTGGTCTTTCACAAACGAAGACTGGAAAACAATAAGCTAAGCATTCAGCTTCAGCAATGTAGTAGGAAAGTGTTTGCAACTCAAGATGTCCAAATGCATAGCCCAAGCCTCTTTTTATACTTTTTCAACCTCATCACCAAGAGACTTCTAGAAAATTCTTGATTATTTTTTAAGTGACTTTATTATTTTATTACTAAGTCACTTAAGTCACTTTTTATTATTAAATTAATTAAATAATAAGTCATCCCTTTTGATATTTTATTTTATGGGAACAACTTAATAAATAATTAATTTAATAACATCTCTTGATTTAATTAAATCATCAATTAAGCTATCCTCATAAATTATCAATAATTTGGACAACTTAATTAAATAATTTAATTAAATCACCATACCTCCAATTCGGGGACATGACAACATAAATGGAGTTTATAACTATAGCATAAGTGTTCCCTTTTTGGGTGGCAATTAAATTTTTAATATATTTAGTGTTTTCTAGGTTGATGGCATTTTTACAACAACTTGGGGCCTCGTGATGCAAGAACATCCTAGGGTTAGTACAATACTAAGTCACCTGAATTTGTATTTTGCAGGTATAGGTAGGCAGAATACATGTGTCCTATTTGATCAAAGGTTGTGTTGAGCAGTAATGAAGACTTTTGAGGATGACACAAGGAAGGCAGGATAGTTTTTGGCAAAGGCAGAATATATGAATGGCAAAAGCTGTTGCATAGCAGAGATTGTTGTTGTAAGAAATAATTAAGTAGAATCCTTTGACTTGCTGCAGAAAGTCACCTACAATAGTTCTACAACTGCTACCAAAAAAATAAATCTGTAGCAATGGCAAAGTTTGTTGCAGCAGTGACACAGCTGTTGCTGAGAAACATATGCAGCAATTGCACAGCCACAAAAGAAAGCCTGTTGCAACAGTTACACAGCTGTTGTGTAAGGTGTTTACAGGAGTTGCACAATTGCTACAGAAAGACTGCTGGAGCAGTTAAACAATCACTAGGAAATGATCTCTCACAGCAATGTCATAGATGCAATGGAAAATAACTCGCAAGAATTACACATTTGCTGCAAAAGATTCCTTGCAGCAATTACAAGGGTGCTATGGAAGATTAATCCCCCAAACAGTATTTCGTTAAACAGGCATTGCAGCATAGCACCAGCTCGTTCAGGTCCATTGTTCGTCAGCGCATTTGCACTGACAGATTTTGTCATTATCAGCAGCCATCATGGTTTTTTGAAAGACCATTTGCACAAAAGGAGCATGAAAGGAACTTAGGTTCAGTCCAAACACAGTATTTGCAGACTTTCAGAGTGGCTTATTTTAATCTGCGGATACAATGCTCAGAGGAAAAGAAGATGCGCCTAGCATTGTCATTGGGGACAAAATCTGACAGCAATTTCATCAGTTACATTCACCTGTGCTGAATTAGAGTCAATGAAGCAATTCCAACCCCAAAAAGCAGAGAAATGTGAAGTCATTAAATAGACTAAAAAAGAGTCCTCATATGGAAGCAAAGAATAGACTAAAAAAGAGTCCTCATATGGAAGCAAAGAGTTTCGCCAGAAGGTGAAAGATGTAGTCAGTGTACAATGTCTATTATTATGCTTTGATAATATTGGTTATCCGACTATGTATTAACTGTTTGTATTAATTGGTTGTCAGCTTTGGGTAGTTATAAGCGTCGGTTGGTGACAGTTGTGTTCTTGGCAACCGCCGAGTCCTTTAAATACATAGTGTATCGTCAAAGAAAGTAGGATGATCTAGTCAGATTGACTTTGATCCTTGGCTGACCATCTTTGGTCTGCTTCTGTAATAATTTCATGTGTGAATAAAGATATATATTTTACGCATGTATCTGGTCTGCATTGTCATCTCTATTATTAATTTATGTATTTAATTTATCAAATAAACCAATAAACATTTGGCATCATTGCCTTAAAGAAATCGGATCAGATTTGAGAGATTCATGCCCTCAGACCTGTTGGTGTACGTTTTATCATCCACCGAACACACAGAATAAAATGTCCAAAGACACTCTATCCTCTCTTGAAAAACCACCGCGTATGCTAAGATTGCGAGAAGATCATATGGCAATTCCAAGGTTTCTTTTGTCGGGTCTCGACGTGTGGATAAGCTCAATGGCCGTTGTGATTTGATGCTAATAAACAAGGGGACTTACGTTAAGGAAATCTTCGCAAGTTTAGGACTTAGGGAATTTATCATTAAAGGCTCTCAATTAGGACTTCAATTTGGATCTCAAAAAAATAGCAAAAAGGATAAGGGTTCAAAGGTCTATTCTATGCCTAAGAATTCAAGAGACAATAAAGATCCGGTGAAGGGGATAAACCACACTTTGTTTCGCCTCCTGCTGGACAACATACGCAAAATGGGTGCAATCTTCAAGGGGTGTGATAATAATTTTCAAACCTCGAATGAGGCTGAAGTTAAGCTTCCACAGTTATAAGCTCAGGGTAACTTTACGCATCGAATGCAAATCATCCATTTGAAGAAAGTATGAGCAATACTTCACCATTGAATCGATACGATCAATCTCTCATTCACTTAACCAACTTTCAAAGCAAATTCTATGTAATCTAATTCTAACTTTAATCTATGGCGGAAGAAGATATGCAACCTCGCTTACTATTTGACAATAAAAGTTATTCAAAGCAAATCATGCATAAGAGCTTTTATTATTTGAAATAGTCTCAATGCAACAATCTCATACTCTGTCTCCACACAAATGAAAGTGAGAGAGCACCAGTTTATATAGAGTTACAAAAATCAAATGAAGGGCCGAAATTAAAACAATATCAACGGCCAAGATTATTACAACCCAACCCTAATTAGGGTTGCCCAAAATAACATGAGTTATCACTCAGTGAACTATCAGTAAAGAGGCAGTGGAAGCTATTATCAAGGAGAGGCGTCCTTATCCTTCTGAGCAACATTGTGTTCGATGAACCTGTACACTACTGCGATGACCTCCTCCATCGTGACAGGTGGCAGCATGCTAATCAGGAATTCAAGTCCATCCAACTTCTCAGCACATTTGGCAAAAGTATTTTCCCAATCTGCCTCCTGCTTCCCAAAATCATTTCGGATGGCTAACAGTCTTGCCACTCTCGCAAAATCTTGTCTCAGAAATGATCCAGTGGCCGAGAAGAAAGTCTCTTGAACTTTACGTTTCAACCTCTCCAACTGCATGTCATTCTCCCGAACAATCTCACGGTCGAACACTTCTGCAGCTGTCATATAAATCCTCTCCTGGATTTCTTTGACCTGCTCTTCAATTGTGAGCCCATCCACTTTTGCCTTCTCCAAAACTTCTTCTCGTATAGTCACTGCCCAAAACCAGTGATGGAAATCATATGCTGCTCCTGCAGCAATCACCCTTCTATCAACCAACTCCTCCCTTGGAGTGCCTTTCAAGATCCTAAGGCTTGGAATAAGCCTCTCCTGCATGTCTGGAAAACATTCCCATGTCTCTGCCATATCCATAAGTCTGGAAAGAAAAGAAGAGGTCCGTCCATAGGCAAGTGCCAATTTCTCCATGAATGAGGCTGCTTCCATTTCTTCACTCACCATCCAGTCCTGAGCCTCCCTAGTTGTAACCATTCCGTTCTCTACATCCTTGGTCACCTCCTGCGATGAATTGAGGAGAAGAGGAGCTACCGCATTACCCTGATCAAGTGGCTGGGTCAAATGCTGTATGTACTCCTTAAGGCGTTCAACCTCCTTTTTATACTCTTTCTTCTTAGCCACTTCTTTTTCCAATCTCGCTTTGATGGTCGAGACGGAATTATCTAATTCCTCCACTTCTTGGCCTTTTGAGGTTGGGCCAAGATCTATAGTGGTTATGGCATACTCTTGAGGAGTAATCTCGTCTTGTGGCTTGTCCACTGTGGGTACTGCAATGTGTACAGAACGGCTGCCTATCTCGTCCCTTTGAATAGTAGAGAATTTCTTGGCAGGCTTCTTGACTACAACCTGTTCCAACCTTGCCAAGAAATCTGCAGTATCATCCTCCTCTTGGGCTTCTGCAGGTGGTTGAATCTTCATTCTTTCTATCAGCCAATCTGGAATGGTCGGCTGCTCGATTCCATCTTCTACCTGGACCTCTTCCTGATTCGGTACATCAACTTCCCTGAGAGCGGAAATCATTCCCTCCTTGAAGTCATTATTTCGGACTTCTATCTCATTGTTTGAATCAAGTATTTCCGTGCCTGTAGGTGACGAGGGCTCCTCATCATCCAGCTGAATAGGTTCATTGTTCTCTTCTTGAACTGTAGGAGGTACAATTATTTCCACCAAGGACTCATCTATAGTAGCCACTAGCTCGTCAATATTCCGGGATGCTGCCGAACGAGATGGTTCTCCCTTCTGCCTTTTGGAAGCAGGCTCTACACTCAAAACTATTTCCTTCCTTTTCTCTCCAATCGCAACCAAGTCCTGATGGGAAGCACCGGCATTGGAAGAATACGACTTTGTCTTGCTCAGTAGATCATACGTGAGTGTTATTCTTTTATGTCTCATTTCCTGGACCTGACAGTCGACCCACCACTGAGAGTATTTGACCACTGGTCTCATTAATGTGGCTAAGTCTGAATGCTTAGGCTCCGACCATCTCATAGGAGGAAGAGGTCGACTTTCCTCGAAGCGCGGCTGGATGTAGTCCCCATCGTCATGCAACTGATCAGGTACTCAGCAAAATTCAATTATCCTCATGAAGTCTACTGGCATCCTAGACCATAGTCTCCTCCTGACTTCGTATTCATCGGCGGCATCAGCCCAGAAGTCTTCCAGTTCCACTCTGTGCTTGTACCTTCTCCCCTCTACTGCCCGAATATTATGATGTGGGTCAAAGTTGACCCTGGACTTGTAGGCTGTAAATGGGTACCACTGGATTTCCAACCTAGCACTCTCAGCTACCTGTGAGGACGGACAAGATTCCAATATATTCTCGATGAACA